>CM060068.1:48686158-48888658 GCA_030533445.1 Cyprinodon diabolis | reverse complement strand
GTGTGAGGATTAATAAACCGTGAAACGATCATAAAGAGGTTGAATGTTCTAAATTCAGGACGGCTGAGATTTTTATGGCATCATTATGAGTCTTTGGGAGAAATTATGCTGAAGATTCATCAAACACTCAATGAACCTGAACTCTCAACATAGAGCTACAGGGTGTAGATTCTGCTGAACATGGCTGAAGGTTAGTGTCAGAAAGCAGATGTTAACTTTAGCCTCATTGGCAGCATCAGTTACTGCTCCGTCATTCCGTCACCCTTCCTGCTAGCTCAGCAATATGCGCTTCCAAAGAGGAGGGGATCGTTTTTAAAAGGGATTCATTTTTTTTCAGGTTTTACTGAAATACATCCTTTTTATTTGACTCTTTAGGACCAAACATGCTTTGATGATCAGACTCACGCCTCAGTAGTTTAGCGCTGATGCATCTATCTGCCTGCAGCCTATTTTCCTCAATGAATTTCAGGTCAGAAGTTGTTCTACTGATTTGGCGTCCAGAACGTCCATGTTGAATGGGTCAGACCTAGCAAACAATCGAAACGTTTTAAGATGAGTCAGGACATTCAGGAACGACAGACAGTGGCTAATACCTGGATGGTAGTGGCTAATACCTGAATGGTAGGGGCTAATACCTGGATTGTAGTGGCTAATACCTGGATGGTAGAGTCTAATACCTGGATGGTAGGGGTTAATACCTGAATGGTAGGGGCTAATACCTGGATGGTAGCAGCTAATACCTGAATGGTAGGGGCTAATACCTGAATAGTAGGGGCTAATACCTGGATGGTAGCGGCTAATACCTGGATGGTAGGGGCTAATACCTGGATGGTAGGGGCTAATACCTGGATGGCAGCAGCTAATACCTGGATGGTAGCGGCTAATACCTGTATAGTAGTGGCTAATACCTGGAGGGTAGGGGCTAATACCTGGATGGTAACGACTAATACCTGAATGGTAGGGGCTAATACCTAGATGGTAACGGCTAATACCTGGATGGTAGGGGCAAATACCTGGATGGTAATGGCTAATACCTGGATGGCAGCAGCTAATGCCTGGATGGCAGCGGCTAATACCTGGATGGTAGCGGCTAATACATGGATGGCAGCAGCTAATACCTGGATGGTAACGGCTAATACCTTAATGTTAACGGCTAATACCTGGATGGTAGGGGCTAATACCTGGATGGCAGCAGCTAATACCTGGATGGTAGCGGCTAATACCTGTATAGTAGTGGCTTATACCTGGATGGTAGGGGATAATACCTGGATGGTAGCGGCTAATACCTGGATGGTAGCGGCTAATACCTGGATGGTAATGGCTAATACCTGTATGGCAGCAGCTAATACCTGGATGGTAACGGCTAATACCTTAATGTTAACGGCTTATACCTGGATGGTAGGGGCTAATACCTGGATGGTAATGGCTAAAACCTGGATGGTAGCGGCTAATACATGGATGGCAGCAGCTAATACCTGGATGGTAACGGCTAACACCTTAATGTTAACGGCTAATACCTGGATGGTAGGGGCTAATACCTGGATGGCAGCAGCTAATACCTGGATGGTAGCGGCTAATACCTGTATAGTAGTGGCTAATACCTGGAGGGTAGGGGCTAATACCTGGATGGTAACGACTAATACCTGAATGGTAGGGGCTAATACCTGGATGGTAACGGCTAATACCTGGATGGTAGGGGCTAATACCTGGATGGTAATGGCTAATACCTGGATGGCAGCAGCTAATACCTGGACGGTAGCGGCTAATACCTGTATAGTAGCGGCTAATACATGGATGGCAGCGGCTAATACCTGGATGGTAGCGGCTAATACATGGATTGCAGCAGCTAATACCTGGATGGTAACGGCTAATACCTTAATGTTAACGGCTAATACCTGGATGGTAGGGGCTAATACCTGGATGGTAACGACTAATACCTGAATGGTAGGGGCTAATACCTGGATGGTAATGGCTAATACCTGGATGGCAGCAGCTAATACCTGGACGGTAGCGGCTAATACCTGTATAGTAGCGGCTAATACATGGATGGCAGCGGCTAATACCTGGATGGTAGCGGCTAATACATGGATGGCAGCAGCTAATACCTGGATGGTAACGGCTAATACCTTAATGTTAACGGCTTATACCTGGATGGTAGGGGCTAATACCTGGATGGTAACGGCTAATACCTGGATGGTAGGGGCTAATACCTGGATGGTAATGGCTAATACCTGAATGGTAGGGGCTAATGCCAGGATGGTAGCGGCTAATACCTGGATGGTAGCGGCTAATACCTGGATGGGAGCAGCTAATACCTGGATGGTAGCGGCTAATACCTGTATAGTAGAAGCTAATACCTGGAGGGTATGGGCTAATACCTGGATGGTAACGGCTAATACCTGAATGGTAGGGGCTAATACCTGGATGGTAATGGCTAATACCTGGATGGTAGCGGCTAACACATGGATGGCAGCAGCTAATACCTGGATGGTAACGGCTAATACCTTAATGTTAACGGCTAATACCTGGATGGTAGGGGCTAATACCTGGATGGTAATGGCTAAAACCTGGATGGTAGCGGCTAATACATGGATGGCAGCAGCTAATACCTGGATGGTAACGGCTAATACCTTAATGTTAACGGCTAATACCTGGATGGTAGGGGCTAATACCTGGATGGTAATGGCTAATACCTGGATGGCAGCAGCTAATACATTAATATTAAACAGTTATAGTTTAGAACGCTGACTGTTCATGGGGAGGGAAAACATCATTTTTGGTATTTTTAACAAAGTAAAATTGAGGACGACCCAGATGTAAATCTTGATGTACAAATGAGCTGATTTGTACCCAGGCCCACAGGAAATGCTTTGGAGAGCATTAAACCAGATCTGCTGAAACCTGCAGGACTGACGCTGATCCTCCAGCAGACACACTGGTCTCTGCTGATTCCAGTCCATGGCTTCTTATCCTTGCTAGCTACACTCCACAGCAGCAGCCAGTACAAGACACACGTCACAAACCCCCTCCCCCACACGCTGCTGTCTGTGTGGTTGATACAGACTGTTGGGTTGGCCGTTAATTGAAATAAACCGATCATCTTTCCTCCTCACATGCTGCTGGCCTAAGTGGCCTGGCCTCTGATAGGCGCGTCGCCGCTGCATGGGTAGACTGCAGGCCAATCCCAGGCCAGCGCTTCAGGATGCTCCTGGTTCTCCCTATGGTGAGTCCGGGTACGGCCTCCACCCATCCAGGACAACCCATCCTCCATCCTTCTGGTTGAATTGGTCCGATTCTTAAAGCTGACGTCACTTTTTTTCATTCCGCTTAATAATAAAGCCTTAAATGAAAAACAATTCAACCTTTATTAATAAATGCAACATTAACAGAGGGAGCAGGGCTGCGTTTCATCCGATCACACGTATCGGAATATATCAGAAAGTATGAGCACAAATATCGCTCCACCTCCACGTCCTGATCTGAAGCTGACGGACCCGGTGAAGGACAGGAAACGACGAGGAACCTGCTGGTTGCTGGGGGACAGAACAGAGAAGGATGGGAAACTCTGAGGCTGCAGAAATAAAACACTCAGCAGCTCTGTTTACTGCCTGCTGGGCTGTTATCAACCCTCCAGTCCAGCTCGCAGTGACTCGCCAATGAGGCCATTTCATTAAACCTCGCCCCACTCCTGCTAATCAGCTCCACATACTGACGTGGTTCTCCTCTCTGCTGTGCGCAGCTAAAATGATCTCCAGAAGGAACCAGGAGGAATGTCAGAGAGCAGAGCTGGAGCAGCAGATCTTCAGCCTTCATCCACTGCAAGCCCAGAGGCTCCGAGCAGACATGGAGGTCAGAGACATTCAGGCAGCCACAGG
This sequence comes from Cyprinodon diabolis, assembly GCA_030533445.1. Lineage (NCBI taxonomy): Eukaryota > Metazoa > Chordata > Actinopteri > Cyprinodontiformes > Cyprinodontidae > Cyprinodon > Cyprinodon diabolis. Next base: position 48,884,783 of record CM060068.1, on the reverse strand, counting down.
GGGGCGCAGTGCTGCTGGCCACCAGAGGGGGCGCTATGCTGCTGGCTACCAGAGGGGGCGCAGTGCTGATGGCTACCAGAGGGGGTGCTATGCTGCTGGCTACCAGAGGGGGTGTTATGCTGCTGGCTACTAGAGGGGGCGCAGTGCTGCTGGCTACCAGAGGGGGTGCTATGCTGCTGGCTACCAGAGGAGGCGAAGTGCTGCTGGCTACCAGAGGGGGCGCAGTGCTGCTGGCTACCAGAGGGGGCACAGTGCTGCTAACTACCAGAGGGGGCGCAGTGCTGCTAACTACCAGAGCGGGCGCAGTGCTGCTGGTTACCAGTGGGGGCGCAGTGCTGCTAACTACCAGAGGGGGCGCAGTGCTGCTGGTTACCAGAGGGGGCACAGTGCTGATGGCTACCAGAGGGGGTGCTATGCTGCTGGCTACCAGAGGGGGTGTTATGCTGCTGGCTACTAGAGGGGGCGCAGTGCTGCTGGCTACCAGAGGGGGTGCTATGCTGCTGGCTACCAGAGGAGGCGAAGTGCTGCTGGCTACCAGAGGGGGCGCAGTGCTGCTGGCTACCAGCGGGGGCGGAGTGCTGCTAACTACCAGAGGGGGCGCAGTGCTGCGGGTTACCAGAGGGGGCACAGTGCTGCTAACTACCAGAGGGGGCGCAGTGCTGCTAACTACCAGAGAGCGCGCAGTGTGCTAACTACCAGAGCGGGCGCAGTGCTGCTGGTTACCAGCGGGGGCGGAGTGCTGCTAACTACCAGAGGGGGCGCAGTGCTGCTGGTTACCAGAGGGGGCACAGTGCTGCTAACTACCAGAGGGGGCGCAGTGCTGCTAACTACCAGAGGGCGCGCAGTGCTGCTAACTACCAGAGGGGGCACAGTGCTGCTAACTACCAGAGGGGGCGCAGAGCTGCTGGTTACCAGAGGGGGCGCAGTGCTGCTAACTACCAGAGGGGGTGCAGTGCTGCTGGCTACCAGAGGGGGCGCAGTGCTGCTAACTACAAGAGGGCATGCAGTGCTGCTAATTACCAGAGGGGGCGCAGTGCTGCTGGTTACCAGAGTGGCGCAGTGCTGCTAACTACCAGAGGGAGGCTTAGGAGGCCAGTTCGAAGCATTTCAGTGATCCAGGCTCTGACCTGCTCACTCTGAGCTGATTAATGAAACTATAGACTTAGACTAACTTTATTGTCATCTTATATACACAGTGTATACAAGACGAAGTTTCTATGCATACAGCTTTTCAACTTTTATTGTTAAATATCACAATGACATTTCTATTTAAAAGCCTGGATTCTAAAATAGACACTTTTTTCACCACAAATCTAACGAACTAATGATAAATGACAAACATGGAGATTTATCAGCAAAATATTCCCCAGGATTCCCCGACAACTGAAGGGAAGCTGACCGAGGCTAATCAGGGCCAGGAGCAGAACCCGCTGCCTCCCATAGAACCAGCTTACTGGGAAACCCTCTGATTGATACTGGTTTTTAATAACCAGTCAGCAGAGGAAGATCTGTAGATGAACCTCCATCTACTGAATCCTTCTGGACACGCAGACAGAGCCCAGTTCACTGATCGGCACCATCTGACCCAACATCTACATCCTACGGAGCAAACATGTCCCTTCAGTTAGCAGAGCAGGAAAATGGCTGCCAGATGGTCTTCATGCCGTTTGCTGCATTTCAGCAAAGGTTTTATTGGAACCAATGCAGAGATGATCTCTATAATGAAGTCAATTATAGAGCTAAACCTCCTAGATCAACTTTCAGTGCCCTTTACACCCTGAGGGGGTAGGGGTCCAGAGGAGATACACAGGAGGGGTCAGTGGAGGATGAACCCAAACACACGCTGACCTCCGACCTCAGGTAGCCTCAAACATCCCTCAGGGATGAGAGGAAACCAGGACGCTTCAGAGGATTAGAGCTAAAGCTGAAGGTCAGAACTCAGTCCCAGTCAGTTCCTGCTCCTTCCCAGTCAGTTCCTGCTCCGTCCCAGTCAGTTCCTGCTCCTTCCCAGTCAGTTCCTGCTCCGTCCCAGTCAGTTCCTGCTCCGTCCCAGTCAGTTCCTGCTCCGTCCCAGTCCCACTAGTCCCCCTGGGCCTCAGCAGCTCCATCCCATCAGATGTCCTCTGACAAACGGCTGCCTGGTTCTGATCAAGGAGCCGTTCAGTGGTGAACAGAACATCAACACCAGCAGTCTAAAGCTTTGCTTGGTTTTTGGCCACAAACTAAACACATTTCACTGATTTTCCCATCAATATCATCTGCTGTGAGCATTGATTCCAGATCTTCCTGGAAACCAAAGAATCTCAGTTCCTTTGCCTCAGACCATCCATGATGGAGGTGAAGATGGGACAGGTCAGTGAGGCTAAAGGGTGTCTGCCCTGGTCCCAGCCCAGACCACTGAGAAGGACCTTAAACTGCTGAGAAGGCAGAGACAGAGTGTCTGTCCCCATCTGTCAGCTGATGGACGTCCAGCTGAAGTCCTCCATGTTGGTTTGGCAGCAGGTCTGCTGCAGGTTGGACCTCATCCAGCTGCTAACTGCAGCACCTGCTGGGTGGGAAAGCAGCCCTGAGTCCTCCTAGAACCAGCCGTTCTACCTGATCAATAATCTCTGATCAGAGCGTTAGCAGGGTTAGCATGGCTACATCAGATCATCACTTCCTGTCTGACTCTGGGGGAAGGCTCTGGGAGGACCGCTTCACGGCCACCAGCTGGACCAAATGTTCTGCTTCTGTTCATGATTCCTCTGCTGTGTGAGGGATCAGAGCTACGGTCACCTTCAACCTCCAACCAGGATCCTGACCTCTGACCTCCACAACTCATGGATCCCTCTCTCCATGCCTCACAAATGGCTGTTGGTTCAAAGTGATGAAAACCTGACATGCTAACCTTCAGTCACACAAACATCTGGACAATAAAACGCTGCCTGGGTTGGATAACCGCTGGGTTACCGTTAGTGATGGCACAGAGGAGGCTAACGAAGAGTTCAACTCAACGCTTTAAAGAGGGCAGCGTAGCATCAGGAGCAGCAACGTCACTGAATAACCGATCCGCTCATAAAATTAAACATTTTAAAAGCATAAATTAGTAAGCAGAGTTTTAAAGGAATCTCTGTTCAGAAACAAAGAAAAATTCATCCAGATTCCTTAAAAATGTCAGGATCCGGGGCTTTGCCCACCAGAGGGCGCCGTGGATCCATGCCTGGGGAGTTTGGGCTCAGCTTGGATCAGCTGTTTCCTATCTGCTGATTAAGGAAGCTCCCTATATAAGCTGAGTCTGAACTTCCCTCTGTGCTGGATCGTTGTGTTTCCTGTGCCACCATGCCTGTCTGATTCTGCAAACCTGTGAGTCTGTCAACCGGTTCCAATAAATTACTGGACTTTTAATCCTCCCTCTGTGTCTGTGAGTCTGCATTTGGGCTAGTAAAACCATCGCATCATGACAAAAAATTAGTGAAATAGCCCTTTATTTTGGCAGCAACAGGAAGTTCAGAAGCAGGCGTCAACCTTAGCATCATTAGCTGCTAATGGGCTGCTAACGTTAGCTTAACCAAACCATAATGAAAAGTCTGGGACAGATTCAGGGTTTGAGCTTAAAGGGCTGATTAATGAAAGGCTCATCATGGCGGCAGCTGTTTGCCTGCAGCAGATTCATTTACTCTGCAAATAAACGTTTCAGGCTGATGAGAATGAAAGCGCTAAACAAAGATGCTACGCTAAAGCTGCTTTCTGAGGCTGTGAGAATAAGAGTTCAAACAGGCCCAGCCTCCTCACACTTTATGCTTTGTCGCCTAGCAACCGGGACAGTAGACATGCAGAGCGGGCGAAGAATGGATGCTGAACGTCTCCCTGCTGTTCTGGGCAATAATAACGTTTCTGAGGAGCTTCAGCAGCAGTACGCTCGTCTCAGATATCAGATTTATAGTCCCCGCCCTGCAGAGATGTTAGAATCTGAGCTTAATGTCAGCCAAACTCATTTAGAGAGGGACAGATAAAACCTTTCGTTAAACCAAACATTACATTAACAACTATTTTAATTTCAGACGGAAATATTCACAGACTGGATTATATTAAACTGCACTTCCAATATTCACCACTGTTCGGCGCCATTTCCCCCTTTTTCCTCTGATCACGGAGCAGCCGACTTGCTTGGATTCGCAATGAATCCTGGGATACCCAAGGCTACGGAGGATACAGCAGACCCGTCCTTCAAAACGGGGGAAAGGAAGTTAGTGGACCGCTTAAGGAGGAGCCAATCAGAACAGGCCTCTGCGCAGCGCCATGATGGAATCAGACAAAGAACGAAGACAGTGACTGGAAGCAATCAGCTGCTTTAGCTTGACAGACACTTTGAACCAATCGGATGATCCGATTGGATGGTTTCCATAGAAACCCTGAGATGAGCTGAATCTGCAGAAATGAATGCGTCTGAACAGGTCATCTGCACTGGATGGAGTTTATTTCAGCTTCCATGGCAGCCTGGTTAATCTGTGTGAGCTAACTGCAGAGGCCCATCCTGCCCGGCTGCACAGGACAGCGAAGGACTTCCCTACGTCTGCCACTTCAACAGGTAGATGTTTGTTATATAGAAGTTACCAGATGTAATCCTGGTCCAAACACACACTGCAGGGTGAAGCTTTAACCATCCGATGCTGTGAGGAGGTAGGAGATCCTGTCTAAAGGGACTATTAACTGTTTAAACGCTGACAAAGTTATTAGATTATAAGGTTCCTGATTTAGTCCTGAGATTCCTTCAGTCTGGACCCTGAGAGGAGCAGCAGGTGGGGCCGGCCGCCGCACACATCAGTTACACCTGCAGCTCCCAGCGGAGCTCACAGGGAGTCCAACGCTACAGGCTAGCATGTAGACCCTGCAGGGATCAGTGAGGCTCCCTGGTGGACCCGCCGCGCTGTGCTGCGGCGTGCCGCGCGGTGTGCATGCAGGAAACCGCCAGCAGCATGGCTGAGAGGAGGAGCTGCAAACAGCAGGCTGAGCAGAGCTAACCTTTAACCCAGATCTAAGGTTGATTAAACCAAGCTCTGCCTCACAGGCTGAGGAACGTCTGCAGGGAAACATTGGAGGTAGAAGAACAGCAGCGTTCACACAGGGCTCCTGTTTCCGCTGTGATGAAGGAGCCTGGAGGCAAAAAACAGGTTCATTAACGTTCAACCATGAGTCTGCAGGTGGATCCATGGGAGCAAAGCTGCTTCATAAACAGCCAGCAGCGTCTGATTGCTGGTAACCTAGAAGCAGCAGCAGTCTGGGTTTAATCCATTAGTAATAAAATAAATATTTCCTGATTTTAGCGTTATGGTGAAGCAGGACGCAGCCTGACGCCTCAGAGAGCAGAAAGCAGTCGGCTGAGGGGAGAATCCAGGGAAAACGTCAACAAACGGCAGAGAGGACGGCGTGAAGCGTCTGGAAGTCCTGCTGCTCACCCTGAACAGCAGAGCGGGAGGAGCTCATTCAGGACGCCACCTCAGCAGCACCAACACCTACGGCTGCAGGACGCAGGCAGAGCTGGAAATACCTGCTGCTGTAGAACCAAAACAAACAGACGTTCACCTCCAGAGATGATGACAAAACAGAAACTGTTTGGTCTCTTTCTGCTCCCACAGATCATCATCCAGGGAAGGAAGCAGCCGTTAGCTCCTCTAAGGAGGAAAACAACAACGCTACAGCAGTGATGAGGGTCATGGTTTATTGGAGGGTCTGAGCTCTGGATGGACGTCTGGTTTAACCCTTTATGACGAGGAAGGACCTCAGTCCAGAGTTTAGTCTCCAAACTTATCTTCTATCTATTCAGAGATAACCAGGAGGAAGAGGAGGAGGATGAAGCTGGACCACCAGGTGGGTGGAGCCTCAGGCTCCACTGGCCGCTGCCCACCATGTGACGCTGGTCAGCCTCCTCAGCGACCCAAAGCCTTCAGCCAGAACCAAAGTGGACTGGTTCAGAACAAAGTCAAAGTCCAGACCTGAATGATGTCACGGTAACTACAACAGCATCCAGTTCTGGTCCCAGCGACACATCAGCAGGTTCTGACTGTTAGACAGCAGAACATCAGCAGATACACACTTCAAGCCCTGTGGTCCGGTTCAGGAGGAGCAGATCTGCACACTGAGCAGCGACTCAGACTGTCTGATGGGACCGGCGGTCCGTCAGAGCAGAGCTCAGGGCCGTCCATCAGAGGGACACCGTTTACATGCAGCATAACCAAGAGCGGTCCGGATCTCTGGGTTCTAGGATCCAGTTCTCCCTCTCTCAGAGCAGCAGCGTTCTTTGGGCCCAGGTCTAACAGCGCTCTAAATGAAGCAGGGTCAGACCGGTTCTGACGGTTGAGGCACAGAAACCAGTTTGGGCCTGCTTGAACACGTCTGAAGCCTTCAGGCTTTCCATTCCCGTTAGACAGCCGCTGCCTGAACCGGCGCCTCCAGAACCGGGTGGAGCTGAGCGCTCTGCTCACCCAATCAGGTTCTGTGTTTAAGCCCAGAATGGCTCCCTCTGAGTCATGCAGCTGCAGAAACTAACGGCCTTCTTCACCTGCAACAGCTTCCCACAGACAGGCTGGGAGGCCGCTACCGAGCCTTTAACGAGCTAGTACTGAGCCTTTAACAAGCTGGTACCGAGCCTTTAACAAGCTGGTACCGAGCCTTTAACAAGCTGCTACCGAGCCTTTAACGAGCTGGTAAAGAGCCTTTAACGAGCTAGTACCGAGCCTTTAACAGGCTGGTACTGAGCCTCTAACGAGCTGGTACCGAGCCTTTAACAAGCTAGTACCGAGCCTTTAACAAGCTGGTACTGAGCCTTTAACGAGCTGCTACAGAGCCTTTAACGAGCTGCTACCGAGCCTTTAACGAGCTGGTACAGAGCCTTTAACGAGCTGCTACCGAGCCTTTAAAAAGCTGGTACTGACTCTTTAACGAGCTGCTACCGAGCCTTTAACAAGCTGGTACTGAGCCTTTAACGAGCTGCTACCGAGCCTTTAACGAGCTGCTACCGAGCCTTTAACGAGCTAGTACCGAGCCTTTAACAAGCTGGTACTGAGCCTTTAACGAGCTGCTACCGAGCCTTTAACGAGCTGGTACAGAGCCTTTAATGAGCTGGTACCGAGCCTTTAACAAGTTGGTACTGAGCCTTATCGAGCTGCTACCCAGCCTTTAACGAGCTGGTACCGAGCCTTTAACGAGCTGGTACCGAGCCTTTAACGAGCTGCTACCGAGCCTTTAACGAGCTGGTACAGAGCCTTTAATGAGCTGTTACCGAGCCTTTAACGAGCTGGTACCGAGCCTTTAACGAGCTGCTACCGAGCCTTTAACGAGCTGGTAATGACCCTTTAACAAGCTGGTACAGAGCCTTTAACGAGCTGCTACCGAGCCTTTAACAAACTAGTACCGAGCCTTTAACAAGCTGGTACTGAGCCTTTAACGAGCTGCTACCGAGCCTTTAACGAGCTGGTACAGAGCCTTTAACGAGCTGCTACCGAGCCTTTAACAAGCTGGTACTGAGCCTTTAACGAGCTGCTACCGAGCCTTTAACGAGCTGGTAACGACCCTTTAATGAGCTGGTACCGACCCTTTAACAGGCTCGTACTGAGCCTTTAACAAGCTAGTACCGAGCCTTTAACAAGCTGGTACCGAGCCTTTAACGAGCTGGTACCGAGCCTTTAACGAGCTGCTACCAAGCCTTTAACGAGCTGGTAACGACCCTTTAAAGAGCTGGTACCAAGCCTTTAACAAGCTGTTACTGAGCCTTTAACGAGCTGGTACCAAGCCTTTAACGAGCTGCTACCGAGCCTTTAATGAGCTGGTAAGGAGCCTTTAATGAGCTGGTACCGAGCCTTAAACAAGCTAGTACCGAGCCTTTAACAAGCTGGTACTGAGCCTTTAACGAGCTGGTACCGAGCCCTTAACGAGCTGCTACCGAGCCTTTAAGGAGCTGGTACAGACTTTAATGAGCTGGTACCGAGCCCTTAACGAGCTGGCATCAAGCCCTTAACGAGCTGGTACTGAGCCTTTAACGAGCTGGTACAGAGACTTTAATGAGCTGGTACCGAGCCCTTAACGAGCTGGTACCAAGCCTTTAACGAGCTGGTACTGAGCCTTTAACGAGCTGGTACTGAGCCTTTAACAAGCTGGTAAAGAGCCTTTAACAAGCTGGTACCGAGCCTTTAACGAGCTGGTACCAAGCCCTTAACGAGCTGGTACCGAGCCTTTAACAAGCTGGTACCGAACCCTTAACGAGCTGGTACCGAGCCCTTAACGAGCTGGTACCAAGCCTTTAACGAGCTGGTACAGAGACTTTAATGAGCTGGTACCGAGCCTTTAAAGAGCTGCTACCGAGCCTTTAATGAGCTGGTACAGAGACTTTAATGAGCTGGTACCGAGCCCTTAACGAGCTGGTACCGAGCCCTTAACGAGCTGGTACCGAGCCCTTAACGAGCTGGTACCGAGTCTTTAACGAGCTGGTACTGAGCCTTTAACGAGCTGGTACCGAGCCTTTAACAAGCTGGTAAAGAGCCTTTAACAAGCTGGTACCGAGCCTTTAACGAGCTGGTACTGAGCCTTTAACGAGCTGGTACCGAGCCTTTAACAAGCTGGTAAAGAGCCTTTAACAAGCTGGTACCGAGCCTTTAACGAGCTGGTAAAGAGCCTTTAAGGAGCTGGTACTGAGCCTTTAACAAGCTGGTACCGAGCCTTTAACAAACTGGTAAAGAGCCTTTAAGGAGCTGGTACTGAGCCTTTAACGAGCTGGTACTGAGCCTTTAACGAGCTGGTACCGAGCCTTTAACAAGCTGGTAAAGAGCCTTTAACAAGCTGGTACCGAGCCTTTAACAAACTGGTAAAGAGCCTTTAAGGAGCTGGTACAGAGCCTTTAACAAGCTGGTATCAAGCCTAAACAAGCTGGTACCGAGCCTGAAACTGCGGTCCGGTTCAGGTCTGGGTGCCACTAACACTCAACAGTTACCTTGGTTACCGTGCTGGGACTGATCTCAGCATGGTTTCTAAAGGGTGGTGGAAATGGGACTAATAACCTGTCAGTCCCCACAGGACGCCTGATTCTTGATTGATGACCGACGTTAAAATAAACCATCTGAGGATGTTTAATCTCAGAATGTCAGATGATCCTTAAATTATGAGAAAATAAATGTAAACATCTGATCCAGAAGTCAGGTTCTCAGACTCACCCTGCCCTGATCCTGATCCGTCTGCACTTTTCAGAACAGGAGCTGAACCAGCAGGAGGAAACAGTTTAAGATCCATTCAGGTTCCACAGCAAAGGAACTAATGGCCCTGGTTAGGTATGGTGGAGAGTCTGTGATGCTGTGGGCCCCAGTGGCTTTGCCTTAGTGTGGGGCAGGACTCTATGAAATCCCAGAGTAACCCCAGATCAGCACCCGCCATCCTCCATGGTGCCACGGTTCTCTGAGCAGAACCTTTTGTACCAGTTAACTGCAGCAGGAGCAGCACCAGCTGCCAAGCCTCCTCTCTGCTCCTGGTTCTGGTTCCATGATGCCTTAATCCCTGCATCAAGCTGCCAACTGTCAACGTAATGCTGCAGCGTCTGGAAGACGTCTGGAAGACGTCTGGAAGAGCCCAGCTCTTCAGCTGCTAACAAACTCAAATGCTGCGTTCACACCAAAAGCAGCAGAGGCACCAGGAGCAACTAGTTTCCATGCAAAGTCAGTGGTTGATGCGCGTCAAGGCGCAGCAAAACATCCCACAGCGCATTTTGAGCAGCAGCTGCAGGTCGTCTGAGCAGCTGAAGCAGCGCGTCGGAAACGTTTGAGCATCTGACGCTAGCGACGCACCGCAAACGCGGCTGCTGGAGTCGGACAAATGTGAAGCTGCGTTCACATTTCTCCAACTCCACACACCCATTTAGCAGCAGGAGCAGCAGAAAGGTGTGTGCTGCTTCATTTCTGATTTTTGAACTGACTGCACAGACCATGTTTTCAGGAGGACTTTCTCTCTTCAACATAGATTCTAACTACTTTCTACCCGCTGATCACAGCTAATATAGCCGCCATTGTTCCAGGCAGAGAAAGGATAGAGTAGCTCCGCGCACCGCGCATCAGACCCACTTTACCACCGTGCAGCTAGAGCAGCAAAGATGCTCCAGCCGCGCGTCAGAACTAAACTGGTACAAACATCATAATGAAGCAGGACGTTTTTGCTGCTCCTGCTGCTTTAGGTGTGAACGCAGTTTCAGAGGAGATCCACCAGCAGAGGTTAGAGCTGGACAGTCTGCAGAACACCTGATCCACACCAGCTCAATGAGACAGTCTGGACAGCTGGACAGGAGGGGTCAATTAGGAGCCCTGTCTGTCCATGTGGACACAGAGGAGGGACAGAGAGGAGAGACACAGAGGAGGGACAGAGAGGAGGGGCAGAGAGGAGAGACACAGAGGAGGGACAGAGAGGAGGGACAGAGAGGCAGAGAGGAGAGACACAGAGGAGGGACACAGAGGAGAGACACAGAGGAGGGACAGAGAGGAGGGACAGAGAGGCAGAGAGGAGAGACACAGAGGAGGGACACAGAGGAGAGACACAGAGGAGGGACAGAGAGGAGGGACAGAGGGACAGAGAGGAGAGACACAGAGGAGGGACACAGAGGAGAGACACAGAGGAGGGACAGAGAGGAGGGGCAGAGAGGAGAGACACAGAGGAGGGACAGAGAGGAGGGACAGAGAGGCAGAGAGGAGAGACACAGAGGAGGGACACAGAGGAGAGACACAGAGGAGGGACAGAGAGGAGGGACAGAGGGACAGAGAGGAGAGACACAGAGGAGGGACACAGAGGAGAGACACAGAGGAGGGACAGAGAGGAGGGACAGAGAGGCGGGACAGAGAGGCGGGACAGAGAGGAGGGACATAGAGGAGAGACACAGAGGAGGGACACAGAGGAGGGACATAGAGGAGAGACACAGAGGAGGGACACAGAGGAGGGACACAGAGGAGATACACAGAGGAGGGACAGAGATGAGGGACAGAGAGAAGGGACACAGAGGAGGGACATAGAGGGACACAGAGGAGGGACAGAGAGGAGGGACAGAGGGACACAGAGGGACCAACTTACTTCCCGATGACCTCGCAGAGCTCATAAACATCTTCAAACAGAAAGTCTTCGTCCGCCATAGTCCCAGTCCAGCAGGGGACAGACACCCCCCTCCGCCCCTCCCACTGCGGGGATTCTGGTCCCCCCCCAAGCGGGTCTCAGGGAGCGAAGCGGTCCAACATTAGAAACTGTCCCGGACTGTAGCTCAGAGGAACCGGCTGAAGTGATCCGCTGCCCGGGCTGGTTTCCTCCGCTCTGCTCCGCTGCTCAGCTGTCGGTGATCCTCTCCTTCTTCCCTCCTTCTGCTCCGGAGAATCCAGAAACCCTCGCCCCGCCTACTCAGCGGTTATGAAACTGCTTCGGTGTCCGCCATCTTGGCTCCTCCCAGCGACCGCGGTCCTCCGTCCGGAGCTGTAGGGCTTTGAGCCAACATGGCGGAGGAATGGCGCCAAAGAGCTCTCCTTCAGAGCGCAGTTTCCCTCGGTCTGACCAACAGAGCTCACCTTCCCTCCACTGACAGTTTAGACACTCTACAAAGTAGCTGTCAAGTTTATAACATTAGGAGAGATTAATATAAAACACAATGAAGTGTTTAAAGTTATGATTATAATGTTAAAATTAAATGACACCCAAAGAGAATCTAACCCAGATTTGATTTAGGAGCAAAAAGATCTCCTTTAATTTGAACTTTTCCACCATTGATGTTTATAGATGGTTCCATTTACCAGCTGTGAATAACAGGCTGTGGTTAACCAGCAGTCCATATAAAGCTTTAAATGGCCAAGCTCCATCTGATATCAGAGATCTGATTGTTCCTTATGTTCCTAACAGAGCACTTCGCTCTCAATCTGCAGGTTTACTAGTGGTTCCTAGAACTTCTAAAAGTAGAATGGGAGGCAGATCTTTTAGTTATCAGGCTCCTCTCCTGTGGAACCAACTACCAGTTTTAGTCCGTGAGGCAGACACTCTGTCTACTTTTAAGGCTAGGCTTAAAACTTTCCTTTTTGATAAAGCTTCTAGTTAGAGTGGCTCAGGTTATCCTGATCTATCTCTATAGTTCTGCTGCTATAGGCTTAGACTGCTGGAGGACATAGGGACCCCTATTCATCATTCTGCTTCATTCTATCTCTATAGTTCTGCTGCTATAGGCTTAGACTGCTGGAGGACATAGGGACCCCTTTTTCATCATTCTGCTTCATTCTATCTCTATTCTCCCACTCTGCAGAATCTGTTAGTTCAATCTCTAACGTTCTGCTCTCTCTGCTTTTTCTCATAGTAGCTTCATCTGGTCTGTTCCTGTTTGGCTGTGACTCCATCCTGGATAGAAACATCAGCTGTGCTGCTGCCATCAACACCTTTGTTTCTAGATGTTGGAGCTTGGCCTGTTTTCCAGTGTAGTCCTGTTTCTCTGACTGTGACTAACTGGATGTGCTCTCTTCATCCTCTGACATGGGAGCTGGCTCGGAGCTCGTCTGCCTGGCTGTGTGTTTCCTGGACGGGGCCGCCTGTGGAGCTGGTTGACAGTTGCCTTTTGTATCTATGCTTCTTTTTCTATGTCTGCTTGTGTCTCCTTGAACCCCAGTGGGCCTCAGCAGATGGCCGCTCACACTGAGCCTGGTTCTGCTGGAGGTTTCTTCCTGTTCAAAGGGAGTTTCTCCTCTCCACTGTCATCAGCAGTGATTAACCAGCAGCCATTAACCAGCGGTGATTAACCAGTTGCCATTAACCTGCGGTGATTAACCAATGGTCATTAACCAGTGACCATAAACCAGCGGTGATTAACCAGTAGTGATTAACCAGTGCTGATTAACCAGCGGCCATTAACCAGCAGTGATTAAGCCAGTGGTAATTAACCAGTGGTCATTACCAGCTGTCATTAACCAGCAGCTATTAACCAGCAGCGATTAACCAGTGGTGACTGGTCATTTCCAGTGGTCATTACCAGTGGTGATTAACCAGCAGTGATTCACCAGTGGTCATTAACGAGCAGTGATTAACCAGCTGTGATTAACCCGCAGTCATTAACCAGCGGTGACTAACCAGCTGTCATTAACCAGCAGTGATTAACCAGCAGCCATTAACCGGCGGCGATTAAGCAGCAGTCTTAACCAGCAGTGATTAACCAGTGGTAATTAACCAGTGGTGATTAACCAGCAGTGATTTAACCAGGGGTCATTAACCAGTGTTGATCAATCAGCGGTCATTAACCAGCTGCCATTAACCAGCAGTCATTAACAAGCAGTGATTAACCAGCTGTGGTTAACCAGTGGTGATTAACTGGGGGTCATTACCAGCAATCATTAACAGCAGTCATGAACCAACTGTCATTAACCAGCAGTCATTAATCAGCTGTGATGAACCAGTGGCCATTAACCAGCTGTAATTAACCAGCTATGATTAACGAGCTGTCATTACAAGCTGTCATTAACCAGCGGTCATTAACCACTAGTCATTAACCAGCGGGCATCAACCAGCTGTGATTAACCAGCTCTTATAACCAGCAGTGAATAATCAGCAGCCATTAACCAGCGGCAATTAACCAGTGGCCATTAACGTGTGGTGATTAACCAATGGTCATTAACCAGAGGCCATAAACCAGCAGTGATTAGCCAGTAGTGATTAACTAGTGGTGATTAAACAGCGGTCATTAACAAGCAGTGATTAACCAGTAGTGATTCACCAGTGGTGATTAACCAGTGGTCATTAACCAGTAGTGATTAAAAAGCAATGATTAAGCCAGTGGTGATTAACCAGCAGTCATTACCAGCTGTCATTAACCAGCAATGATTAACCAATGGTGAGGAACCAGTGGTACTTAACCAGAGGTGATAAGGCCGGTGGTGATTAACCAGCGGTTATTAACCAGCTACCATTAACCAGCAGCCATTTCCCTGCAGTTATTAACCAGCTGTGGTTAAACAGTGGTGATTAACCGGCGGTCATTACCAGCAATCATTAACCAGCAGTCATGAACCAACTGTCATTAACCAGCAGTCATTAACCAGCTGTAATGTACCAGCAGTCCTTAACCAGCTGTTATTAACCAGCTGTCATTAACCAGTTGTAATTAACCAATGGCCATTAACATTTGGTGATTAACCAGCTATGATTAACCAGCTGTCATTAACAAGCTTTCATTAACCAGCGGTCATTAACCAGCAGTGATTTACCAGTAGTGAATAACCAGTGGTGATTAACCAGCGGTCCTTAACCAGCGGTGATTAACCAGTAGTGATTAACCCGCGGTCATTAACCAGCAGCCATTAACCAGCAGCAATTAGACTGCGGTTATTAACCAGCTGTGGTTAAACAGTGGTGATTAACAGGCGGTCATTACCAGCAATCATTAACCAGCTGTGATGAACCAGCAGTCACTAACCAGCTTTTATTAACCAGCTGTCATTAACCAGTGGCCATTAACCAGCTGTGATTAAGCAGCTATGATTAACCAGCTGTTTTTAAAAAGCTGTCATTAACCAGCGGTCATTAACCAGGGGTGATTAACCAGTAGTGATTCACCAGTGGTGATTAACCAGCAGTCATTAACCAGTAGTGATTAACTAGTAGTGATTAACCAATGGTGATTAACCAGCGGCCATTAACCAGCGGTCATTAACCAATATTGATTAACCAGTGTTGATTAACCAGTGGTGTTTAACCAGTGGTCATTAACCAGCAGTGATTATGCCAGTGGTGATTAACCAGCTGTGGTTAACCAGTGGTGATTAACCAGGGGTCCTTAACCAGCGGTGATTAACCAGTAGTGATTAACCCGCGGTCATTAACCAGCAGCCATTAGCCTGCGGTTATTAACCAGCTGTGGTTAAACAGTGGTGATTAACAGGCGGTCATTACCAGCAATCATTAACCAGCTGTGATGAACCAACAGTCACTAACCAGCTTTTATTAACCAGCTGTCATTAACCAGTGGCCATTACCCAGCTGTGATTAAGCACCTATGATTAACCAGCTGTTTTTAAAAAGCTGTCATTAACCAGCGGTCATTAACCAGGGGTGATTAACCAGTAGTGATTCACCAGTGGTGATTAACCAGCAGTCATTAACCAGTAGTGATTAACTAGTAGTGATTATGCCAGTGGTGATTAACCAGCTGTGGTTAACCAGTGGTGTTTAACCAGCGGTCATGAACCAGTGGTCATTAACCAGTAGTCAATAAGCAGCTTTCAGTAACCAGTGGTGTTTAACCAGCAGTCATTAACCAGCAGTGATTATGCCAGTGGTGATTAACCAGCAGTCATTAACCAGCGGTGATTAACCAGGATCGTACATCGGTATATAGAAATAGAGCAGCATGATCGTACCTCGGTATATAGAAATACAACAGCAGGATCGTACCTCGGTATATAGAAATAGAGCAGCAGGATCGTACATCGGTATATAGAAATAGAGCAGCATGATCGTACATCGGTATATAGAAATAGAGCAGCAGGATCGTACATCGGTATATAGAAATAGAGCAGCAGGATCGTACATCGGTATATAGAAATACAACAGAAGGATCGTACATCGGTATATAGAAGTAGAACAGCAGGATCGTACATCGGTATATAGAAATAGAGCCGCATGATCGTACATCGGTATATAGAAATAGAACAGCAGGATCGTACATCGGTATATAGAAATAGAACAGCAGGATCGTACCTCGGTATATAGAAATACAACAGCAGGATCGTACATCGGTATATAGAAATAGAACAGCAGGATCGTACATCGGTATATAGAAATAGAGCAGCAGGATCGTACATCGGTATATAGAAATAGAGCAGAAGGATCGTACCTCGGTATATAGAAATAGAACAGCAGGATCGTACCTCGGTATATAGACATAGAGCAGCAGGATCGTACATCGGTATATAGAAATAGAGCAGCATGATCGTACATCGGTATATAGAAATAGAACAGCAGGATCGTACATCGGTATATAGAAGTAGAACAGCAGGATCGTACATCGGTATATAGAAATAGAGCCGCATGATCGTACATCGGTATATAGAAATAGAACAGCAGGATCGTACATCGGTATATAGAAATAGAACAGCAGGATCGTACCTCGGTATATAGAAATACAACAGCAGGATCGTACATCGGTATATAGAAATAGAACAGCAGGATCGTACATCGGTATATAGAAATAGAGCAGCAGGATCGTACATCGGTATATAGAAATAGAGCAGAAGGATCGTACCTCGGTATATAGAAATAGAACAGCAGGATCGTACCTCGGTATATAGACATAGAGCAGCAGGATCGTACATCGGTATATAGAAATAGAGCAGCATGATCGTACATCGGTATATAGAAATAGAACAGCAGGATCGTACATCGGTATATAGAAATAGAGCAGCATGATCGTACACCGGTATATAGAAATAGAGCAGCAGGATCGTACATCGGTATATAGAAATAGAACAGCAGGATCGTACATCGGTATATAGAAATAGAGCAGAAGGATCGTACATCGGTATATAGAAATAGAGCAGCAGGATCGTACATCGGTATATAGAAATAGAGCAGAAGGATTGTACATCGGTATATAGAAATAGAGCAGCAGGATCGTACATCGGTATATAGAAATAGAGCAGAAGGATCGTACATCGGTATATAGAAATAGAGCAGCAGGATCGTACATCGGTATATAGAAATAGAGCAGAAGGATCGTACCTCGGTATATAGAAATAGAACAGCAGGATCGTACATCGGTATATAGAAATAGAACAGCAGGATCGTACATCGGTATATAGAAATAGAGCAGCATGATCGTACATCGGTATATAGAAATAGAACAGCAGGATCGTACATCGGTATATAGAAATAGAGCAGCATGATCGTACATCGGTATATAGAAATAGAGCAGAAGGATCGTACATCGGTATATAGAAATAGAGCAGCAGGATCGTACATCGGTATATAGAAATAGAGCAGAAGGATCGTACATCGGTATATAGAAATAGAGCAGCAGGATCGTACATCGGTATATAGAAATAGAGCAGAAGGATCGTACCTCGGTATATAGAAATAGAACAGCAGGATCGTACATCGGTATATAGAAATAGAACAGCAGGATCGTACATCGGTATATAGAAATAGAACAGCAGGATCGTACATCGGTATATAGAAATAGAACAGCAGGATCGTACCTCGGTATATAGAAATAGAGCAGCAGGATCGTACATCGGTATATAGAAATAGAACAGCAGGATCGTACATCGGTATATAGAAATAGAGCAGCAGGATCGTACATCGGTATATAGAAATAGAGCAGAAGGATCGTGCCTCGGTATATAGAAATACAACAGCAGGATCGTACATCGGTATATAGAAATAGAGCAGCATGATCGTACCTCGGTATATAGAAATACAACAGCAGGATCGTACCTCGGTATATAGAAATAGAGCAGCAGGATCGTACATCGGTATATAGAAATAGAGCAGCATGATCGTACATCGGTATATAGAAATAGAGCAGCAGGATCGTACATCGGTATATAGAAATAGAGCAGCAGGATCGTACATCGGTATATAGAAATACTACAGAAGGATCGTACATCGGTATATAGAAGTAGAACAGCAGGATCGTACATCGGTATATAGAAATAGAGCAGCATGATCGTACATCGGTATATAGAAATAGAACAGCAGGATCGTACATCGGTATATAGAAATAGAACAGCAGGATCGTACCTCGGTATATAGAAATACAACAGCAGGATCGTACATCGGTATATAGAAATAGAACAGCAGGATCGTACATCGATATATAGAAATAGAGCAGCAGGATCGTACATCGGTATATAGAAATAGAGCAGCAGGATCGTACATCGGTATATAGAAATAGAACAGCAGGATCGTACCTCGGTATATAGAAATAGAGCAGCAGGATCGTACATCGGTATATAGAAATAGAACAGCAGGATCGTACATCGGTATATAGAAATAGAGCAGCAGGATCGTACATCGGTATATAGAAATAGAGCAGAAGGATCGTGCCTCGGTATATAGAAATACAACAGCAGGATCGTACATCGGTATATAGAAATAGAGCAGCATGATCGTACCTCGGTATATAGAAATACAACAGCAGGATCGTACCTCGGTATATAGAAATAGAGCAGCAGGATCGTACATCGGTATATAGAAATAGAGCAGCATGATCGTACATCGGTATATAGAAATAGAGCAGCAGGATCGTACATCGGTATATAGAAATAGAGCAGCAGGATCGTACATCGGTATATAGAAATACAACAGAAGGATCGTACATCGGTATATAGAAGTAGAACAGCAGGATCGTACATCGGTATATAGAAATAGAGCAGCATGATCGTACATCGGTATATAGAAATAGAACAGCAGGATCGTACATCGGTATATAGAAATAGAACAGCAGGATCGTACCTCGGTATATAGAAATACAACAGCAGGATCGTACATCGGTATATAGAAATAGAACAGCAGGATCGTACATCGATATATAGAAATAGAGCAGCAGGATCGTACATCGGTATATAGAAATAGAGCAGAAGGATCGTACCTCGGTATATAGAAATAGAACAGCAGGATCGTACCTCGGTATATAGACATAGAGCAGCAGGATCGTACATCGGTATATAGAAATAGAGCAGCATGATCGTACATCGGTATATAGAAATAGAACAGCAGGATCGTACATCGGTATATAGAGATAGAGCAGCATGATCGTACATCGGTATATAGAAATAGAGCAGCAGGATCGTACATCGGTATATAGAAATAGAACAGCAGGATCGTACATCGGTATATAGAAATAGAGCAGAAGGATCGTACATCGGTATATAGAAATAGAGCAGCAGGATCGTACATCGGTATATAGAAATAGAGCAGAAGGATCATACATCGGTATATAGAAATAGAGCAGCAGGATCGTACATCGGTATATAGAAATAGAGCAGAAGGATCGTACATCGGTATATAGAAATAGAGCAGCAGGATCGTACATCGGTATATAGAAATAGAGCAGAAGGATCGTACCTCGGTATATAGAAATAGAACAGCAGGATCGTACATCGGTATATAGAAATAGAACAGCAGGATCGTACATCGGTATATAGAAATAGAGACGCATGATCGTACATCGGTATATAGAAATAGAACAGCAGGATCGTACATCGGTATATAGAAATAGAGCAGCATGATCGTACATCGGTATATAGAAATAGAGCAGAAGGATCGTACATCGGTATATAGAAATAGAGCAGCAGGATCGTACATCGGTATATAGAAATAGAGCAGAAGGATCGTACATCGGTAATTAGAAATAGAGCAGCAGGATCGTACATCGGTATATAGAAATAGAGCAGAAGGATCGTACCTCGGTATATAGAAATAGAACAGCAGGATCGTACATCGGTATATAGAAATAGAACAGCAGGATCGTACATCGGTATATAGAAATAGAGCAGCATGATCGTACATCGGTATATAGAAACAGAACAGCAGGATCGTACATCGGTATATAGAAATAGAGCAGCATGATCGTACATCGGTATATAGAAATAGAGCAGCAGGATCGTACATCGGTATATAGAAATAGAGCAGAAGGATCGTACATCGGTATATAGAAATAGAGCAGCAGGATCGTACATCGGTATATAGAAATAGAGCAGAAGGATCGTACCTCGGTATATAGAAATAGAACAGCAGGATCGTACATCGGTATATAGAAATAGAGCAGCATGATCGTACATCGGTATATAGAAATAGAGCAGCATGATCGTACATCGGTATATAGAAATACAACAGCAGGATCGTACATCGGTATATAGAAATAGAGCAGAAGGATCGTACCTCGGTATATAGAAATACAACAGCAGGATTGTACATCGGTATATAGAAATAGAACAGCAGGATCGTACCTCGGTATATAGAAATACAACAGCAGGATCATACATCGGTATATAGAAATAGAACAGCAGGATCGTACATCGGTATATAGAAATAGAGCAGCAGGATCGTACATCGGTATATAGAAATAGAGCAGAAGGATCGTACCTCGGTATATAGAGATAGAACAGCAGGATCGTACATCGGTATATAGACATAGAGCAGCAGGATCGTACATCGGTATATAGAAATAGAGCAGCATGATCGTACATCGCTATATAGAAATAGAACAGCAGGATCGTACATCGGTATATAGAAATAGAGCAGCAGGATCGTACATCGGTATATAGAAATAGAGCAGAAGGATCGTACATCGGTATATAGAAATAGAGCAGCAGGATCGTACATCGGTATATAGAAATAGAGCAGAAGGATCGTACCTCGGTATATAGAAATAGAACAGCAGGATCGTACATCGGTATATAGAAATAGAGCAGCATGATCGTACATCGGTATATAGAAATAGAACAGCAGGATCGTACATCGGTATATAGAAATAGAGCAGCATGATCGTACATCGGTATATAGAAATAGAGCAGCATGATCGTACATCGGTATATAGAAATACAACAGCAGGATCGTACATCGGTATATAGAAATAGAGCAGAAGGATCGTACCTCGGTATATAGAAATACAACAGCAGGATCGTACCTCGGTATATAGAAATAGAGCAGCAGGATTGTACATCGGTATATAGAAATAGAGCAGCATGATCGTACCTCGGTATATAGAAATAGAGCAGCAGGATCGTACATCGGTATATAGAAATAGAGCAGAAGGATCGTACCTCGGTATATAGAAATAGAACAGCAGGATCGTACCTCGGTATTTAGAAATAGAGCAGCAGGATCGTACATTGGTATATAGAAATAGAGCAGCAGGATCGTACCTCGGTATATAGAAATAGAGCAGAAGGATCGTACCTCGGTATATAGAAATAGAGTAGCAGGATCGTACATCGGTATATAGAAATAGAGCAGCATGATCGTACATCGGTATATAGAAATAGAACAGCAGGATCGTACATCGGTATATAGAAATAGAGCAGCATGATCGTACATCGGTATATAGAAATAGAACAGCAGGATCGCACCTCGGTATATAGAAATAGAGCAGCAGGATCGTACATCGGTATATAGAAATAGAGCAGCATGATCGTACATCGTAATATAGAAATAGAACAGCAGGATCGTACATCGGTATATAGAAATAGAACAGCAGGATCGTACCTCGGTATATAGAAATAGAGCAGCATGATCGTACATCGGTATATAGAAATAGAGCAGCAGGATCGTACATCGGTATATAGAAATAGAGCAGCAGGATCGTACATCGGTATATAGAAATAGAGCAGCATGATCGTACATCGGTATATAGAAATAGAACAGCAGGATCGTACATCGGTATATAGAAATAGAACAGCAGGATCGTACATCGGTATATAGAAATAGAGCAGCATGATCGTACATCGGTATATAGAAATAGAACAGCAGGATCGTACATCGGTATATAGAAATAGAGCAGCAGGATCGTACATCGGTATATAGAAATAGAGCAGCAGGATCGTACATCGGAATATAGAAATAGAGCAGAAGGATCGTACCTCGGTATATAGAAATAGAACAGCAAGATCGTACATCGGTATATAGAAATAGAACAGCAGGATCGTACCTCGGTATATAGAAATAGAACAGCAGGATCGTACATCGGTATATAGAAATAGAGCAGAAGGATCGTACCTCGGTATATAGAAATAGAACAGCAGGATCGTACCTCGGTATATAGAAATAGAACAGCAGGATCGTACCTCGGTATATAGAAATAGAGCAGCAGGATCGTACATCGGTATATAGAAATAGAACAGCAGGATCGTACATCGGTATATAGAAATAGAGCAGCATGATCGTACATCGGTATATAGAAATAGAACAGCAGGATCGTACATCGGTATATAGAAATAGAGCAGCATGATCGTACATCGGTATATAGAAATAGAGCAGAAGGATCGTACATCGGTATATAGAAATAGAGCAGCAGGATCGTACATCGGTATATAGAAATAGAGCAGAAGGATCGTACATCGGTATATAGAAATAGAGCAGCAGGATCGTACATCGGTATATAGAAATAGAGCAGAAGGATCGTACCTCGGTATATAGAAATAGAACAGCAGGATCGTACATCGGTATATAGAAATAGAACAGCAGGATCGTACATCGGTATATAGAAATAGAGCAGCATGATCGTACATCGGTATATAGAAATAGAACAGCAGGATCGTACATCGGTATATAGAAATAGAGCAGCATGATCGTACATCGGTATATAGAAATAGAGCAGCAGGATCGTACATCGGTATATAGAAATAGAGCAGAAGGATCGTACATCGGTATATAGAAATAGAGCAGCAGGATCGTACATCGGTATATAGAAATAGAGCAGAAGGATCGTACCTCGGTATATAGAAATAGAACAGCAGGATCGTACATCGGTATATAGAAATAGAGCAGCATGATCGTACATCGGTATATAGAAATAGAGCAGCATGATCGTACATCGGTATAGAGAAATACAACAGCATGATCGTACATCGGTATATAGAAATAGAGCAGAAGGATCGTACCTCGGTATATAGAAATACAACAGCAGGATCGCACATCGGTATATAGAAATAGAACAGCAGGATCGTACCTCGGTATATAGAAATACAACAGCAGGATCGTACATCGGTATATAGAAATAGAACAGCAGGATCGTACATCGGTATATAGAAATAGAGCAGCAGGATCGTACATCGGTATATAGAAATAGAGCAGAAGGATCGTACCTCGGTATATAGAAATAGAACAGCAGGATCGTACCTCGGTATATAGACATAGAGCAGCAGGATCGTACATCGGTATATAGAAATAGAGCAGCATGATCGTACATCGGTATATAGAAATAGAACAGCAGGATCGTACATCGGTATATAGAAATAGAGCAGCAGGATCGTACATCGGTATATAGAAATAGAGCAGAAGGATCGTACATCGGTATATAGAAATAGAGCAGCAGGATCGTACATCGGTATATAGAAATAGAGCAGAAGGATCGTACCTCGGTATATAGAAATAGAACAGCAGGATCCTACATCGGTATATAGAAATAGAGCAGCATGATCGTACATCGGTATATAGAAATAGAGCAGCATGATCGTACATCGGTATATAGAAATACAACAGCAGGATCGTACATCGGTATATAGAAATAGAGCAGAAGGATCGTACCTCGGTATATAGAAATACAACAGCAGGATCGTACCTCGGTATATAGAAATAGAGCAGCAGGATCGTACATCGGTATATAGAAATAGAGCAGAAGGATCGTACATCGGTATATAGAAATAGAGCAGCAGGATCCTACATCGGTATATAGAAATAGAGCAGCAGGATCGTACCTCGGTATATAGAAATAGAGCAGCAGGATCGTACCTCGGTATATAGAAATAGAACAGCAGGATCGTACATCGGTATATAGAAATAGAGCAGCAGGATCGTACCTCGGTATATAGAAATAGAGCAGCAGGATCGTACATCGGTATATAGAAATAGAACAGCAGGATCGTACATCGGTATATAGAAATAGAGCAGCAGGATCGTACATCGGTATATAGAAATAGAGCAGAAGGATCGTACCTCGGTATATAGAAATACAACAGCAGGATCGTACATCGGTATATAGAAATAGAGCAGCATGATCGTACCTCGGTATATAGAAATACAACAGCAGGATCGTACCTCGGTATATAGAAATAGAGCAGCAGGATCGTACATCGGTATATAGAAATAGAGCAGCATGATCGTACATCGGTATATAGAAATAGAGCAGCAGGATCGTACATCGGTATATAGAAATAGAGCAGAAGGATCGTACCTCGGTATATAGAAATAGAACAGCAGGATCATACCTCGGTATATAGAAATAGAGCAGCAGGATCGTACATCGGTATATAGAAATAGAACAGCAGGATCGTACCTCGGTATATAGAAATAGAGCAGCAGGATCGTACATCGGTATATAGAAATAGAGCAGCATGATCGTACATCGGTATATAGAAATAGAACAGCAGGATCGTACATCGGTATATAGAAATAGAACAGCAGGATCGTACCTCGGTATATAGAAATAGAGCAGCAGGATCGTACATCGGTATATAGAAATAGAGCAGAAGGATCGTACCTCGGTATATAGAAATAGAACAGCAGGATCGTACCTCGGTATATAGAAATAGAACAGCAGGATCGTACATCGGTATATAGAAATAGAACAGCAGGATCGTACATCGGTATATAGAAATAGAGCAGCATGATCGTACATCGGTATATAGAAATAGAGCAGAAGGATCGTACATCGGTATATAGAAATAGAGCAGCAGGATCGTACATCGGTATATAGAAATAGAACAGCAGGATCGTACCTCGGTATATAGAAATAGAGCAGCAGGATCGTACATCGGTATATAGAAATAGAACAGCAGGATCGTACATCGGTATATAGAAATAGAACAGCAGGATCGTACCTCGGTATATAGAAATAGAGCAGCAGGATCGTACATCGGTATATAGAAATAGAACAGCAGGATCGTACCTCGGTATATAGAAATAGAGCAGCAGGATCGTACCTCGGTATATAGAAATAGAACAGCAGGATCGTACCTCGATATATAGAAATAGAACAGCAGGATTGTACCTCGGTATATAGAAATAGAGCAGCAGGATCGTACCTCGGTATATAGAAATAGAGCAGCAGGATCGTACCTCGGTATATAGAAATAGAGCAATAGAGCAGCAGGATCGTACCTCGGTATATAGAAATAGAGCAGCAGGATCGTACCTCGATATATAGAAATAGAGCAGCAGGATCGTACCTCGGTATATAGAAATAGAGCAGCAGGATCGTACCTCGGTATATAGAAATAGAGCAGCAGGATCGTACCTCGGTATATAGAAATAGAGCAGCAGGATCGTACCTCGGTATATAGAAATAGAGCAGCAGGATCGTACCTCGGTATATAGAAATAGAGCAGCAGGATCGTACCTCGGTATATAGAAATAGAACAGCAGGATCGTACATCGGTATATAGAAATAGAGCAGCAGGATCGTACCTCGGTATATAGAAATAGAGCAGCAGGATCGTACATCGGTATATAGAAATAGAACAGCAGGATCGTACCTCGGTATATAGAAATAGAGCAGCAGGATTGTACCTCGGTATATAGAAATAGAGCAGCAGGATCGTACATCGGTATATAGAAATAGAACAGCAGGATCGTACCTCGGTATATAGAAATAGAACAGCAGGATCGTACCTCGGTATATAGAAATACAACAGCAGGATTGTACCTCGGTATATAGCAATAGAGCAGCAGGATCGTACATCGGTATATAGAAATAGAACAGCAGGATCGTACCTCGGTATATAGAAATAGAGCAGCAGGATTGTACCTCGGTATATAGAAATAGAGCAGCAGGATCGTACATCGGTATATAGAAATAGAACAGCAGGATCGTACCTCGGTATATAGAAATAGAACAGCAGGATTGTACCTCGATATATAGAAATAGAGCAGAGGCATAGTTTAGTGAGGGACTTGGTCAGAGATCTTTCTGGAAGGTTTCCTCTCCATCAGTTTCTGTACTTCCTGTCAGGGACCAGTGGGCGGAGCTCCGGGTTCGGTCTGAGGCTGATCCAGAGGTGACCACCGGTGTTTTATCCTGGAATGTGACCCGCTCCCCGGCTTCTCCTTTGGGAGGCTGCTCTGGCTCCGCCTTCTTCTCCCTCAGCTCTTTGGTGTTATTGAGGTCATTTATTGTTTGACAGGAAATTGTTTTATAGCTCAGGATTTATCTTCATGGAAACTCCGTCATGGAAACTTCATGGTTACTCCGTCTGCTGGGAATCCTAGAATCAAACTATCTGGATATTTTTATCCAATCGTTGGAAAATAGATGATGCCTTTTCTATCTGTGTAGTTTGAGGGACCAGAAGTTTGATCACTGAAAGTAATAAATCGTTAATTTAAGATGCTTTAATTGGACAGCAGACTCTGGATTATCCCATTTTCTGAAGAGGGGTTCTGTCCAGACAATGTTAGCAGTCAGTATGTTCCTGTAGTCCTCAACCCTCCAGGACTGACCTGTGGTTCACTCCATCCATCCGCCCACCGACCCAGAGCTGCATTCCTTTGAAGAAAATCATCCCACAGGATGATGCTGCCACCGCCAGTTTGGTCAGGGAAGCTGTTGAAGTCAGATATTCAAAGGTGGAGAATTCTGTTCGACTGGATACTTCTCCCATCAGTTCCTGGTTCTGGTCTGATTCAGGTTTGTTGAGGCGGCCCCCCCTCCAGGACAGA
Organism: Cyprinodon diabolis; assembly: GCA_030533445.1. Lineage (NCBI taxonomy): Eukaryota > Metazoa > Chordata > Actinopteri > Cyprinodontiformes > Cyprinodontidae > Cyprinodon > Cyprinodon diabolis. The sequence continues at coordinate 48,858,392 of CM060068.1, read as the reverse complement.
CTTGGAGGACATGCCGATTCCGAATCACACACAGCAGATATCTGTCTTCTCAAGTGTTCCATCTACCTGCGATGGACTGGCGACCTGTCCAGGGTGGATCCCACCTCTCACCCGTAGACAGCTGGAGATAGACACCAACACCCCCCGCAGCCCCACTCGGGATTAAGCGTGTCAGAAAATTGATGGATCATCATCCTGATCAATTAGTCTGACAAGCAGAGCGCCTCACACAACTATTCCAACCTTCTGACCTTTTTTCACCATCAGACCCCTAACTGACCCGACACTGACCCTTAAATGACCTGTTACTGACCCGTCACTGACCCGTAACTGACCTGTTACTGACCCGTAACTGACCTGTTACTGACCCGTCACTGACCTGTTACTGACCCGTCACTGACCCGTAAATTACCTGTTACTGACCCGTAAATGACCTGTTACTGACCCGTAACTGACCTGTTACTGACCCGTCACTGACCCGTAACTGACCTGTTACTGACCCGTAACTGACCTGTAACTGACCCGTAAATGATCTGTTACTGACCCGTAACTGACCTGTTACTGACCCGTCACTGACCCGTAAATTACCTGTTACTGACCCGTAAATGACCTGTTACTGACCCGTAACTGACCTGTTACTGACCCGTCACTGACCCGTAAATTACCTGTTACTGACCCGTAACTGACCTGTTACTGACCCGTCACTGACCCGTAAATTACCTGTTACTGACCCGTAAATGACCTGTTACTGACCCGTAACTGACCTGTTACTGACCCGTCACTGACCCGTAAATTACCTGTTACTGACCCGTAACTGACCTGTTACTGACCTGTCACTGACCCGTAAATTACCTGTTACTGACCCGTAACTGACCTGTTACTGACCCGACACTGACCCTTAAATTACCTGTTACTGACCCGTAACTGACCTGTTACTGACCCGTCACTGACCCGTAAATTACCTGTTACTGACCTGTAAATGACCTGTTACTGACCCGTCACTGACCCGTAAATTACCTGTTACTGACCCGTAAATGACCTGTTACTGACCCGTAACTGACCTGTTACTGACCCGTCACTGACCCGTAAATTACCTGTTACTGACCCGTAACTGACCTGTTACTGACCCGTCACTGACCCGTAAATGACCTGTTACTGACCCGTAACTGACCTGTTACTGACCCGTCACTGACCCGTAAATGACCTGTTACTGACCCGTAACTGACCTGTTACTGACCCGTCACTGACCCGTAAATTACCTGTTACTGACCCGTAAATGACCTGTTACTGACCCGTAACTGACCTGTTACTGACCCGTCACTGACCCGTAAATTACCTGTTACTGACCCGTAACTGACCTGTTACTGACCCGTCACTGACCCGTAAATTACCTGTTACTGACCCGTAAATGACCTGTTACTGACCCGTAACTGACCTGTTACTGACCCGTCACTGACCCGTAAATTACCTGTTACTGACCCGTAACTGACCTGTTACTGACCTGTCACTGACCCGTAAATTACCTGTTACTGACCCGTAACTGACCTGTTACTGACCCGTCACTGACCCGTAAATTACCTGTTACTGACCCGTAACTGACCTGTTACTGACCCGTCACTGACCCGTAAATTACCTGTTACTGACCCGTAACTGACCTGTTACTGACCCGACACTGACCCTTAAATTACCTGTTACTGACCCGTAACTGACCTGTTACTGACCCGTCACTGACCCGTAAATTACCTGTTACTGACCTGTAAATGACCTGTTACTGACCCGTCACTGACCCGTAAATTACCTGTTACTGACCCGTAACTGACCCGTCACTGACCCGTAAATTACCTGTTACTGACCCGTAAATGACCTGTTACTGACCCGTCACTGACCCATAACCGACCCATCACTGACCCATAACCGACCCATCACTGACCCATAACTGACCCATAACTGGGAAGGAAGCTGGTTTCTAAAGTTATCCAGCAGTAAAGAAACCATCACAACATGCATATTTTCTTCAGCGTTCACACTGAGGGGATAGAGGATGTTTCTGCCCACCCTCGCCGGGTGCAGAGTGAACACTGACACCTGGAAGAGTTGGATAGAATGTACAACATCTTTCCTTATTTTAACTGTTTGATAACTTTGGTTTCATCTTGGTCCGTGTTTTGGAAAGTGTGTGTCCTCCAGTCAAAGGGCGTAGTAATGGACATGGTGGTGGTGGTGTAATGGTTGGGGCTTCTCTTTGTGATGTTTGTCTGTAAAATTATATCAGATTAAAATGGCTCCCTTACCCATAAAATCCTAAAATGAACCGATTCTATAAATGTTCTGCTGAAGCATCTTTTTTATTCAGTTTTCTTCATTTTCTCTCCTCAGTGAAAACAAAACAAAGAACGTTGAAGTTTAGAGACGTTCAGCCGGTTTGAACAACTGAGCTAAAATGATTGCGTTTTGCTCGATGAGGACAGAGGAGAGCAAAAAGGTTTCAGATCATGAAAACATGCATAAGGGGTCAGAATGCAGATCTGCAGAGAACAGACTCGTCAGGGAATCATGGGAGGAACCGTCAGCATCATGCTTTGCAGCCACTGTTGGTCAGATGGAAGAGAGGTTATTGTTAATGAGACGCAAAATAAATATTCATTATTAGATTTAATTAGGAAAGTTTTCGATGGGAATTTTCCCTTAAATGTAGAAATAAATGTACTTTGTGTCAAACAGTGGATCAGCCCGTTGCTCTCAGCATCCGTCCACATTTACTTCCTGGTTACCTGCTGCTCTGGAAGCTCGTTTCAATGCTGCTTCTCTGTTTTCTGTTCCTCTCGTCTCATCCAGGTGTGAAGCAGACGTCCAGGAGTTACTCTGGATCTTCTGTGTCTATTTCTGCTGTTTCTCACCTGTGGCCTATAGTGATGCTCTGCATCTTGGAATGGCCCAGATGGACTAGTGTGAATGAGACGTTTGTCACAGCTAGAGTCGAAACCTTCCATGCTGTTTTAGGAAAGTCAATGTATATTTTTATCTGTAGGTTAAATGCATCTGGTAATGATATTATCTTCTCACCTACTGAACCCACATGTAGAGCAATCTGATCCCAGTCTAAGCTGTGGAGACACTGGTATTCCTGACTCCTTAAAGCTCTCATCTAATTGAAACTTATATTTGTATTGTACTTTTCTACCTGTAATGTTTTATTTTTAGCTTAAATATTTATTGGACCATGAGTCTGGAATAAAGTCCTTCTGTCTATCTGCCCTTAGTTCTTATCCCCTCTTTCTTTTTCGCCTTCCTCTCTGTATCCGTTAAGATTTTAATCTGTAAATATTGTTCAAGTTTCATCTACAGGTTTCAACCACAGTCAGCCGCTAGCAGCTATATTGGCTGGACACAGTTACCATGACGATCACCTTCAGACCCTGATGTTAGGTGTTGACCATGAGCTCCAGAACCTCAGCTGAGGGAGAAGGGAGGCTCCCTGGCAGAGGAGCAGACTCCCCAGGGAGGAGGTGTCTGTCCTGTTCTCTATGGGAAGGACTCCTGCTGTGGAAGGAGGCGCCGCTCACTGTTTGCAGCACTAATGGTTTCCAAACAGGAAAAGGTTCATATTTGATGCACTTGTTTTAGAAGCTGCAGTATTTATTGTGTCTTCAAACAGCCGTCTCCAGCGGCTGCTCCTGATGTGGGATTCAGTCCGGGGGGGGGGGGGGGGGGGGCTCTGCAGCCCATCGCTGATGCATGTTTCTTTATCACACCGTCTGCTGTTGTTGCTTTCTGCCCCCTGTTGAGTCTAAAGCTGAGCTTTTTCCATGATCCAGGAGGAAAACCTGAGCTCCTGCTTCAGTGTGGCCGGTCAGCACCGTCTGGATGCTGCAGGGATGCATTAGCTCCTGTAGCACCTCCCCAAACCCTGCAGACTGCTCCTCACACTTTATTCAGTCTGGTCTTTCACAATGAGCTGAACATCAATCATTTCACTAAAAACTCAGCAGCTGGAGGTTTTATCTGTTTCAATAAATGCTTTTTTGGTCTTTTTTCCTTTCATTTAATTCAGTTTATTTATATAATTAGTCGAAGGTCATCTTTAATTCAACAGTTTGATCAGTTTTCCAGCTGGTTGCATCCAGTCACTGAGGAGAAGCAGCACCTTCTGAAGACCACCTCCTGTCTCCAGCTGCTCGTACCGCTTCTCCTCCATAAAGAGCAACATGTCGTCTTCCAAACGTCGCTGGAAGTTATTTCTATCTGCAGCACCTGGGGTCAGTTACTCCCCCATCCCTGGAAGAGGATGGGGGAGTAACTGACCAGACCTTTGACAGCAGGTCTATGCATGTCTCAGATGTTCTTCTCTGCTTCGTTTTTCTGCAGAACTCGCTGACACCCAGTCAGTCGTGTTTAGATGGGAAAGAACCCAAACCTGGATTGATCTTCCTGTCAGCCTTTATGAAGCAGTAACAACATCCCAACCTTGATTTATCAAAGTTTCCAAGCATGCATCCCAACAGGGTATTAGCCTAGAAGAGGCTCCGCCCCCTTTAGAGATGCATCCATTAGCACCAGCAGAGTCCCTCAGTGGCTGCAGCTGTGGCCTCAGGATCAGTCTGGATATCTGGAGACTTATAATATCCATGTCTTTACTGTCATTAAAACAAAGAGCTGGTGTGTGGTGGAGCTTATCTAATGCAGGCCGATCCTCAGGGCGACGTAAACACAGGCTGATAGCAGAGAAGACCCTCAGGATGGGTTTTATTAACCCACAGTCAGACCTGCAGATCTCACATCTCAGATCAGTTAGAAAGTTTATTGTTAGTTAAACTCGGTCAGTCTGTTTTGTTCTTTCTTTTCCTGCAGCTTCAGAGCACTAGGTCGTTCATCAGTGGGTCTGTGGTTTGCTGCATGGAGGCACAGTTAGCCAACAGCTCTGCTGCCTTTGCAGAACAAGCTGAGTTTCTATTCCTTCTATTGTTCAACATGTCTGGCTGGATCTCAGCGGCCCTCTAAAAACATGCCTGTTACAGTCAGTCTGCAGGGGGCTGCATGGCGTCTGTTCTGGACTGCTCATCCATCCATGTTGTATTCTGCCTGCCTATCTGCAGCCGGCTTGGTGTTTCAGATGGAGTATGAGAAAATAAAGACTGGTTCTGCTGGAGGTTTCTTCCTGTTCAAAGGGGGTTTTCCTCTCCACTGTCACTACAAGCATGCTTGCTGTGAGGGATTGCTGAAGAGTCAATAACAACAAGTGAATGTTGTCACCCAGAAGGAGCATGTCTTTGAGTCAATGACAGGATGTCATCAGTCAGCTGATTTTCCTAACCATCTGTCCGCATCGTCTCTATAAAATACCTGAAGATAAACGAACAGAAAAAAAGGAAAAACTGAATTGAATAGAATTAAATTGAAGATAAAAGTTTTCCAATGTTTTACTAATTCTGGGCTATGAGGCAGTCAGACTGTGCTGCTGTCACAGCTATCATAAGGATTCTGGCTAAAATATTAACATAAAACACTAAAATCTGGAATCCTGAGCAATAAAAGATGAATGTTAGTCGGAGGATTCAGATCTGTATGTTCACTAAATGATGAAATGCTAATTATGAAGCATTCACAGCGTTTAGGAAATGGTGACTGCACCTTTAAATAACCATAGTTGTTTGGTTCACTTTTTGTTGTTAATGAAACTTGAATACCTCAATTAAATGTGCAAAGGTGGCCAATTAGCCGTTAAGACTGAAGAAATTCAAAGTGAGAAATCCAAACAGTTCAAATGTTTTTTGCACCATTGCACACATTTGTACAATAAAGCAGCTGTTTTTCCTGTAAACTTGGAGCTGAAGGCATCAATAATTTAAGATTTGGGTTCTGATGCTACGTTCACATCTAAAGCAGCAGAAGCAGCTGGTTTCCATGCAAAGCCAATGGTTGATGCATCAAGACGCATCAACAGGTCATGTAGCGTCTAGAGCAGCAGGAGCAGCAGGAGCAGCAGGAGCAGCACATCATGAGCCTCTGACCATCTGAGGCTCTTCACCATCAGCAGCTGCTGGAGTTAGAAAAATGTAACTTTAGCTGCTGGACATCAACCAATGAGAGAAGGTGATCTGGGAGCTGGCAGGGAGTCAGACGCAGCACTGCTGATGCAGAGCGCTATGATCACTCCTCTGAAACAGTTTATTAACGTCTAAATTAACTTCAAATGATCTGACGGTTTAAGTCGCCACGCGCTGTTCTCAGTGCTTCTTTATCACCAGACTTGAAAGCTGAGTTCGCTGCTTTTAGCGATTTCTGAACCTCTCCATTTATCCAGGGTGGGTGGTCGGCCCGGGTGGTGATGTTCTTTTTGAAGCTGACGTCCTCAATGCATTTGATGATGTAGGCTGACACAGTCATGGCAGACTCATCAATATTTAATAAGTTGTCATATGTTGCTGCAGCCTTGAAGATGTTCCAGTCAGAGCATTCAAAACAGTCTTGGAGAGTTTCCATGGCACCCTCAGACCACACTCTGACCTCTTTAACTGTCGGTTTAGCTCCAGCAGGCGTTGGTGACCATAGATGCAGGTTTGAAGTCTAGTTTTATTGTTTTAAGCAGCATATTGTGTCAAATTGTCAAGAGGAGCTGTTCTTGGCGGCTGCCTTGGAGTGCTGCCATGGTAACCCTGTCTAAGGCAGAAATCTCTGCAGGAGGAGAACACAGGTTAGTGACCACGTCAATCTGATGGAGGATGATTATGAACGTGTGAGTCACTAACCTGGTCTTATAGGTCAGTCCGAGCAGAGGGGAAGAGGTTGAGTCCAGCCGCTCGGCTGCCAACACCACACGGTCAGAAGCCGATGTTTTGAGGACAGAGAACAGGCAGGAGAGCAGAACTGAGCAGATAAGGGAAGGCAGGATAATCAAGAGGGCGATGCCAAAGCCGTTGTCACTAAAGGGAAATCCAGGACCGAGTCAGGAATCATTTCCAGGTTCAGTACACAGTCAGATCCAGAAGGAGTCTGTAGACAGTTCAGGCAAACAGATCAGAACAAGAACAGACAGGCTCAGAGGTCCAAAGGCAGAATGGGTCAGGGTCAGGTAATCAGAAAATGCAGGAATGCTAGAAGACTCTCACCAAGGGCTGCAATAATCAGGCACAGATGACTGGAAGAAGGCTGGTTAAATAGAGGCAGAAGCAGGAGGATCAGATGAATGGTAATGAGGACTCGGTGGAGCTAGGCAGGTGACTGAAATGAGTATTCAGACCAGTTATCAGTGCCAAGATCATGACAATCTGGTTAAACTGCTGCTTAAGGATGCAGTAGGAGATCTTGGAAAAACCGTTCCAGCAAGCTATAATGTTGAACATACACAACCATGGCTCTCCCTTCAGACCATCCCTCCAAACCACGCCTTCAAAACACATGAATGCGCATCCTGTCTGCAGCAGGAGCAGCGCTGATGATGCAGAGCGCTATGATCAATCCTCTGAAACAGTTTATTGATGCTCATGGCTCTCTGCTGAGGTCCGGTCCAGTCAGCGGCCCAGCAGTCGACCCCCCTCCCTTATCAGCAACCTAAATATGGTCTAGCAAAAATGCTTCAGCAGAACTAAACTTGTACAGCATCAAACATGAAGCAGCACGCGTGTTTCTGCCGCTCCTGCTGCTTTAGGTGTGAACGTAGCATAGCAGTGGCTAGCTTCCAGTCATGGCGTCGTTCATTGTCAGGGTTCGCGCACGGGGGGAGGGACAAGCGGACGACCGTGATTGACGTGTCAGGAACCAATCGTGTACAACAGACCGTGTTTTGTGATTGTTTGGGTTATTAATTGATTTCTCACTGTAGCGGGGGCCATTTATTTTAGTTTCACTTCCAGACCTTCTATTTCACTGCTTGCTAAGCGGCTGTGGGCTGATCTTTAAGCCACATGGGAAAAATGTGTCAGAAAAGAGGAAAGATCTCCTACTGCACCTTTAAGTTGCCACATTTGTCTGCTGTCTGTTTGACTGGATGATCTGGTTGATCTGGAAAGTGCCTTGAGATGACATGTGTTGTGAATTTGGCGCTATATAAATAAACTGAATTGGATTGAATTGAATTGCTGATCCACAAATGATCTCTCCAGTTTTATCATGATCTTCTGCTTGGAATGACAGTCCAATCAACGGGGAGTTGGTTCTCTGAACAGAGGTCAAAGGTCATTAAACTTCTAAGATCAATTTAGGAACTTTTAGTTTTCTTTTCTTTCTACTTTTCCTCTATTTATCATGATTAGCTCTCACCAAGACATGAATGACTCTGATGTCCATAGTTCATCTCCAACACATGAAGGACTTGATGAATCTTCTGTCACCATAGAAACAGACCTTCTGCCGTGATCCGGTGGTCTCTATAACCGCCACACAGAGGAGGGTCTCCTGGAGGCGGAGGTCCCAGCTGAGCGCCTGCTGTAGGATTCAGCAGATTCCACTGGAGACAAGCAGGAAACAACCACAGTCTCCGTCCGCCATCCTCATCCCACACTCACACAACTACACGTTACTATGGAAACGGCTACCCTCCCTCTTCTCTCCCACTTCCCGTCATTTCCCTCCTTAGTCACTATTTTATGTTGATCTCTTTGCCTTCCTTCACAACATTTCCAACCCCCCAAACAAGTTGTTAGATTTCCCGTCAATCTGACGATCTCCCGGCTGAAGCAAAAGTCAAACCGGAATAAGAAGCAGCTAATGGAGGGAAAAGAGAGGATTGGAGCGAGGCGGTGGCTGTGCAGACGCCGCTGCATCAGAATCGTCTGCTTGATATCCTGAGAGGCGGATTAGTCAGCTGGAATCATGGTCTGCATGATAAACAGGGATTGTTTCCTTTAAATAAGACCTCAGAAAGATGCTTTTATTTATGGTCTAACTAATTATTTCGGTTATAATGTTGCAGTAACACTATAAGCACAGCAGCAGAGGCGTGAATGACTAAAGTACATTATACTTTGTTACCTTAAATAAGTAGAAATATTGGCTATCTATACTTAGTGGGGGAATTATTTTTAGACTTTTTCCTTCTACTCCTTACATTTTAGAAATAGACTCTTTAGTTTTGTTTCATTTAAGCTCATTCTCATTATGGCCTGTTGGACTCGGTGCTGCCCCAACTTGTTGCTAATCCACAAACCAAAGCAAATAGTTCATCAAGATGATGCAAAGTTAAATGTGATTCTGTTACCATCAGTTATAAAACTAAGAAAATAAAGTCTAAGAAAGTTATTGTCCAGAATTATAGAAAAATGTTCCTTTAATAGAGTAGAGCAGTAAAGCTTCTGGCCTTAACAGTTTATCCTGCTTTACTTTTACTTTTATACTTTAAGTAGTTTTAAAAATGGAAATGTATAATTTTACTGGAGTACAGCAAGATTTATACGGGAGTAGTAAATATTAAGTTTTGACAGCAGTGTTTTTCACCCAATGGTTTCCATAAAGAAAGAAGCAGTTTAAGGTTATTTTACTTTAGTCCCACTGATGGTTTCTGATCTGCGCAGCAGCTGGGGGCTTCTTCCCTTCTGTTCAGTTTAAAGCGTTTATTGCCTTATTTTAATTAACGTTAATGTTTTAAACCATCCGTTTGTTCCAGGACTCATTAGATCACATTTAACCATCCATACCAGCTTTATTTATTCAGTTTAACCAATCCAGAGAACTAACTGTTCAGCAACTATTAGAATCATGTTATACAGGAAGAATCCTAAAAAGTACCCGGTGCATGTGAGGAAAGAGCTGAGCTGCAAGCTTTTATTTGGCTGAACACTTTGATCACCTCCTCGTTACTTAAGCCACATTTTACCTCATCTGGACTTTGAAGCATGAATGGTTCATATTTCTCCCTATTTTAACTGTATTTGCCTGAAATCCTATTTTTCTCTATCTAGCTTCTTATCATCTAGATTGGAATCATCTTTTCCTGATTCATCATATTTTTACTCCTTTGAAGTGACTCAAGGATAAAAAGCCACATTGCTAACTAGAGCTCCCTCAGTCGCTGTCATTTTATACACGCACCGTTTCTCACCAATTATTCACCACCGCTTATCTCTGGAGTCCAATGTGCTGTATGAAAAAATAACCACATTCTTCACTATTTTAACTACTGTGATACAGAATTTATACGCCTGTTTCCAGCATTTAAACCTAAGCTGAGCGGAGCGGCGTCTGCAGTTCAAAGCAGTGAGGAATGATCCGATCTTTATGTTGGAGAAACCAGAGTCAATGAGTCGATGCAATCAGCTGGTTTTCCTTAGATAGAAAACTTTGAATCAAAAATAGCAGCAACATCAGAGATGTGCAGAATGACAGCAGCAGGTTATTTAACTGACTGAGGTAGAAATCAGCATGAATGGAAGAACTGGTTGAGGTTGTTGGGAACAGTGGTGGTTCTAGAGTCTTCCAGCTGCTGGGAGGAAGGATCTGTGATAACGCTCCCTGGTGCATTTAAGGTGCAGCAGGCTGTCACTGAAGGAGCTGTCCAGGTCCTGATCAAGATGATGTTCCATGGTGGGAGGATTAGACCTATGGAGGTCCACTAACGCTCCCTCTGGAGCAGCTCAGCTGCTGGTTTGGTTCCCTGCAGAAATCCACAGTTTCTGTTTTCATTTGGATGTTTTTTGATGACTGCTTCTTGCTGTCAGTCGATTAATGACCATGCCTGTCTACCAGTATTTCCTCCACCTTCTTTTCTCACCAAAAATCAACAATGGAACAAGTTGTCCTCTGATTAGCAAACCTTCCTTTATTAACAACATTCACTCTTTTTATGGTAAAATGACTCCCATTAAATCCTCTCTCTGACTCAGCGCTCCATGACTTGCACTAAAGTCTGTCTCTTTGTGTCCCTCAGCGTTTCTGCAATGAGGATCCTTCAGTTCCTTCATCTGGACGAGGCGTCATGCATCATGGACGTGTTTCCAGGCGTGTCCAGCTTCCAGTGTCTGCAGGGAGCTGATAGCTGTGGAATAATTGAGGACCAGTGAATTCCTGTTAAACTGGAGCCATTTTAACGCAATGGGAACGTGACAGTGTCCCCTGAGTGTCCCTGAGTGTCCCCTGAGTGTCCCTGAGTGTCCTCTGAGCATCCCTAAATGTCCCTGAGTGTCCCTGAGTGTCCTCTGAGCGTCCCTGAATGTCCCTGAGTGTCCTCTGAGAGTCCCTGAGTGTCCCCTGGGTGTCCCTGAGTGTCCTCTGAGCATCCCTGAATGTCCCTGAGTGTCCTCTGAGCATCCCTGTGTCCCTGAGTGTCCTCTGAGCATCCCTGAGTGTCCCCTGAGTGTCCCTGAGTGTCCTCTGAGCATCCCTGAGTGTCCCTGAGTGTCCCCTGAGTGTCCCTGAGTGTCCTCTGAGCATCCCTGAATGTCCCTGAGTGTCCTCTGAGCATCCCTGTGTCCCTGAGTGTCCCCTGAGTGTCCTCTGAGCATCCCTGAGTGTCCCTGAGTGTCCCCTGAGTGTCCCTGAGTGTCCCTGAGTGTCCTCTGAGCATCCCTGAATGTCCCTGAGTGTCCTCTGAGCATCCCTGAGTGTCCCTGAGTGTCCCCTGAGTGTCCCCTGAGTGTCCCTGAGTGTCCCCTGAGTGTCCCCTGAGTGTCCCTGAGTGTCCTCTGAGCATCCCTGAGTGTCCCTGAGTGTCCCCTGAGTGTCCCTGAGTGTCCTCGGAGCATCCCTGAGTGTCCCCTGAGTTTCCCCTGAGTGTCCCTGAGTGTCCCCTGAGTGTCCCCTGAGTGTCCCTGAGTGTCCTCTGAGCATCCCTGAGTGTCCCTGAGTGTCCCCTGAGTGTCCCCTGAGTGTCCCCTGAGTATCCCTGAGTGTCCCCTGAGTGTCCCTGAGTGTCCTCTGAGCATCCCTGAATGTCCCTGAGTGTCCTCTGAGCATCCCTGTGTCCCTGAGTGTCCTCTGAGCATCCCTGAGTGTCCCTGAGTGTCCCCTGAGTGTCCCTGAGTGTCCTCTGAGCATCCCTGAGTGTCCCTGAGTGTCCCTGAGCGTCCCTGAGTGTCCTCTGAGCATCCCTGAATGTCCCTGAGTGTCCTCTGAGCATCCCTGTGTCCCTGAGTGTCCCTGAGTGTCCCCTGAGTGTCCCCTGAGTGTCCCTGAGTGTCCCCTGAGTTTCCCCTGAGTGTCCCTGAGTGTCCTCTGAGCATCCCTGAGTGTCCCCTGAGTGTCCCCTGAGTGTCCCTGAGTGTCCTCTGAGCATCCCTGAGTGTCCCTGAGTGTCCCCTGAGTTTCCCCTGAGTGTCCCCTGAGTGTCCCCTGAGTGTCCTCTGAGCATCCCTGAGTGTCCCTGAGTGTCCCCGAGTGTCCCCTGAGTGTCCCCTGAGTGTCCCCTGAGTATCCCTGAGTGTCCCCTGAGCATCCCTGAGTGTCCCTGAGTGTCCCCGAGTGTCCCCTGAGTGTCCCCCGAGTGTCCCCTGAGTGTCCCCGAGTGTCCCCTGAGTGTCCCTGAGTGTCCCCTGAGTGTCCCTGAGTGTCCTCTGAGCATCCCTGAGTGTCCCTGAGTGTCCCCGAGTGTCCCCTGAGTGTCCCCTGAGTGTCCCTGAATGTCCTCTGAGCGTCCCTGAGTGTCCCTGAGTGTCCCCGAGTGTCCTCTGAGTGTACCCTGAGTGTCCCCTGAGTGTCCCTGAGTGTCCTCTGAGCGTCCCTGAGTGTCCCCTGAGTGTCCCTGAGTGTCCCTGAGTGTCCCCTGAGTGTCCCTGAGTGTCCCTGAGTGTCCCCTGAGTGTCCCCTGAGTGTCCTCTGAGCATCCCTGAGTGTCCCTGAGTGTCCCCTGAGTGTCCCTGAGTGTCCCCTGAGTGTGCTCTGAGCATCCCTGAGTGTCCCTGAGTGTCCCTGAGTGTCCCCTGAGTGTCCCCTGAGTGTCCTCTGAGCATCCCTGAGTGTCCCTGAGTGTCCCTGAGTGTCCCCTGAGTGTCCCTGAGTGTCCCCTGAGTGTGCTCTGAGCATCCCTGAGTGTCCCTGAGTGTCCCTGAGTGTCCCCTGAGTGTCCCTGAGTGTCCCTGAGTGTCCCTGAGTGTCCCCTGAGTGTCCCTGAGTTTCCCCTGAGTGTCCCTGAGTGTCCCTGAGTGTCCCCTGAGTGTCCCTGAGTGTCCCCTGAGTGTGCTCTGAGCATCCCTGAGTGTCCCTGAGTGTCCCTGAGTGTCCCCTGAGTGTCCCTGAGTGTCCCTGAGTGTCCCTGAGTGTCCCCTGAGTGTCCCCTGAGTGTCCCTGAGTTTCCCCTGAGTGTCCCTGAGTGTCCCTGAGTGTCCCCTGAGTGTCCCTGAGTGTCCCTGAGTGTCCCCTGAGTGTCCCCTGAGCGTCCCTGAGTGTCCCTGAGTGTCCCCTGAGTGTGCTCTGAGCATCCCTGAGTGTCCCTGAGTGTCCCCTGAGTGTCCCCTGAGTGTCCCTGAGTGTCCCTGAGTTTCCCCTGAGTGTCCCTGAGTGTCCCCTGAGTGTCCCTGAGTGTCCCTGAGTTTCCCCTGAGTGTCCCTGAGTGTCCCCTGAGTGTCCCTGAGTGTCCCTGAGTGTCCCCTGAGTGTCCCTGAGTGTCCCTGAGTGTCCCCTGAGCGTCCCTGAGTGTCCCTGAGTGTCCCCTGAGTGTGCTCTGAGCATCCCTGAGTGTCCCTGAGTGTCCCCTGAGTGTCCCCTGAGTGTCCCTGAGTGTCCCTGAGTTTCCCCTGAGTGTCCCTGAGTGTCCCCTGAGTGTCCCTGAGTGTCCCTGAGTTTCCCCTGAGTGTCCCTGAGTGTCCCCTGAGTGTCCCTGAGTGTCCCCTGAGTGTCCCCTGAGTGTCCCCTGAGTGTCCCTGAGTGTCCCTGAGTGTCCCCTGAGTGTCCCCTGCAGTGGTTGTTTCCCTGTTTTCCAGCCAGGCAGGATGAAATGAGAGCGACCCACCAGAACAGACTGTTTTAGGTTCTGGGCTTTGCTGGTGCTGCAGTCGTTTCACTTGAGGGATTAAGATTCAGAAAGCCTCCCTGGGCCCTCCCTCCCTCCCTCCCTCCCTCCCTCCCTAACCCCCCCCCCCCCCCCCCTGCAGCCTGTGGTGAATTTACTCTGATATTTTACGGTTTTCAGAGCGATAGTGAAGGAAAGGCCTGGCAGGCTGATCAGGGCTCGGATTAAAGCTCCTGACTCTGAATCATCTGCTGCTGGATGTGAGCTGCAGAGATCTCCTCATGGTGAGGCGGAGGGGTCAGAGTTTCTTGTAGTTTGAGTCCAGATCAGGATGTTCCCTCCACCTTCTCCTTACTTTCTTTGTCAGCTGGGAATCCCCCCCTCATTTGGCCTTACCTGATCAGAGACCTCAGCTTCTCTGTCTGCTCTCGCTGTCTCCTGTCTGTGCTGTTAGTGACTGATGGTCGTTCCTTCCTGCTCAGCGCTCCGTCAGTGTTTCACAGGTAATGGTCCAACTCTCGCACCAGGACCTCTGTGAAACCTCAGACTAACAGCCCGGCAGAAACATGTTTAATTCATTAAAATCGTTAAAGATTCTTTAGGAAGTCAGTTTTTCTCCCCTTTTCTTTACCTCACAGCTAAAACCTTTCATGGTTTTTACTTGCAGACTGACACACATTCATTTTTAACTGTCAGGAAATCTACTTCTGCTTCTTAAAATCTTTGACCGAAGAAAATCTGAAAGGTGCGGCATGCATTTACCTGCAGCCTACATGCATCTGACCTTTAAACATTTACATAATTTGACTTCCTGCTCTTCACAAAGCAGCTAGAACTCAGTGGAAGGATGTGGAGATGATGTCCTGTGACCGAGCCTGAAGTGAACTGGTTTGGCCTCCAGCCTCTGAGGCCACAGCTGGTTTCTACTGGTTAAAACGTTTTGATGCCTAAACTGAAGGTGGACGACTCAGAAACTGCTGTAGAACGGTTCCTGTTGCTGCCTGTTTATTATCACATTTAATCTAATTTATATAGACCTACATGATGAAATCTGTATCTGACCTGGTGTGAGCAGCATCTAGAATAGAAAATGACAGAAACACAAACAGCCAATCATCTCACTGATGGTCTCCTTTATTTAACACCCAGCTGCAAATCTAATGAACTGAATAACTGATTCTTTTTCACAGTTTGCATCCAGTTTAAGCTCATCATTACATCACATTAATATGAAAATGTTCCTTTAACTTTGTAAAAATTATACATTTATTTTTAAAGGAAAAGTTGAGCCAGCAGGAATAATCAATAGATCATTGTTTAAACCTATAACTAATAATAATACTACGTTAATCAGTAAAAAAATAAAAATTATTTTCATCATGATCCCTGAGTCTGAGAGCGGCCATTTTAGCCCAAATATAGTAGCTCCTCCCTCCTGCCATCTTCCAGCAGTGACGTCACGGTGCGGTAAGCCTAGCGCCATTCTCCCCGCTTTACAAGCTAAATCAATGGGAACTACTAGACACATCTGCAATCAACAACAATTATTGAAGATTTCCAGAGGACTTCACCATTGAAATTCACCAGAGCTATAGTGAAACTGACAATGCCCACGTGCATGGCAGCTGGATGCTGGAATACATCGGGTAAAAGTGAAAAAAAAGAGTTATTCCACCTTTCTGATTCCTGATCCTCCACGGACGGGTTGGTCGTTGGATCGCCAACTTGAAGAGGGAGGATTTGCCATCGAACTTCTGGCCAGAGAAAAAACCCGTAATATGTAGCCGACATTTGGAAGAAGAATGTTTTCAAGATGACTTGGATAATAGCGCGTTGTGACAAACACCAGATACAGCACTGGGACTTGATCAACAGCCGATACCGCACCGTGACAATGTCACTAACCAGTAGGTGGCAGTAGAGTTCTTTGACAAACATGGATGCCTCCAGTAAAGCACATTCACATGAAAATGACTCTGAATTAAAAACACTGATCATTTATTGAACAGGATGGAATCATTTCAGATTTAAAGAACTTTCAGAAGTTTGGATTCTGAATATGAGCGACTTTTCCTTTAGAATCAGAATCAGAAATACTTTAATAATCCCAGAGGGAAATTACTTTTGTTACAGTTTTACATAATATATTCACACATCCAACTATACAATATAATAAAGATAAAAAAATAAGAATAAAAAGAGATAAAATATATACCCATATAGCTCTTCTGTATATATATCTGTACGTATATCTATGCATATGTAAAAACTAAATCCAAATAAAGTGAGAAATCCAAGTAAAGTGATACGTGGCGTGCAAAAATAGTGCATAAAATGTCAATTACGGGGGGGGGGCAGAATCCCTTGAGGGAGGTGTTCTAGAGGTTGATGACCACAGGTAGGAATGATTTCCTGTGGCGCTCTGTGCTGCATCTGGGTAGGAGGAGCCTTCTGCTGATTAAGATAGGTCTAATCTTTGGACTGAATGATGTTTGTCTAAATATGAACAATGACATCATCGACAGAATCCAAAGCATATTTTTCAGCGGAAATGATGATCTCAGAAGTGATGGGGACACATTTTGCTTCATCAGTCTCTGCATTCAACTTCACCTTCCTGTGAAATATCTGTGAAAACCTTTTCCTGATACCTGCCTGGTCTCTTCCTGCAATAGAAGTTCTAATTTCTCCATATCTGTAAAGACCCTCCATCATTCTCCCTGCCGCTGGCCTCTGGTCCAGCTCCGCCTTCTCTTATGTCAATGAAAACATGGAAAGCAAAAATTTGCAACAGCATTAGGAAAAGTAAACATTGCTTTGTAATTTAACCTGACACTAAATATTAACTCTATGTACTTTTTTCTCAGCTAGTTTTATTCTTTAAGCACATTTGCAGACTGCATGGTGGACTCTGCTGCTGACCTCTGGTCTCCTAGCTCACCCTGATCTTTCTATTATCGCAATAAACATAAAAATCTTGGAAGCTCTTTTTTTTAAGAATTAGGGAGAGAAATCAGTTTTATACCGTTGATATTTTTTATTCTCTTCCTCTCCCTCTCTTTTGTATCTATGCTTCTTTTTCTATGTCTGCTTCTGTCTCCTTGAACCCCAGTGGGCCTCAGCAGATGGCCGCTCACACTGAGCCTGGTTCTGCTGGAGGTTTCTTCCTGTTCAAAGGGAGTTTTTCCTCTCCACTGTCGCTACAAGCATGCTTAGTGTGAGGGATTGCTGAAGAGTCAATGAGTCGATGCAATCAGCTGGTTTTCCTGAGATAGAAAACTTTGAATCAATCTGACTGGATGATCTGGTGAACTGGAAAGTGACCTGAGATGACCTGATGTGAATTGGAGCTATAGAAATAAACTCAATAGAATAGAACAACATGCTTTAATAGTTCCAGGTTTGCTGGTTTTCTCCTCCAGCTTGTGTGCTGCTCCTTGGCAGGTAGTTGGATCCACCTGGAGCTCGTCTGGTGGCGGTTTTCCTGTGGCAGCTGCGTTCCAGAACCTCTGCTGTCATTGGTTCTTAGTTCTGAAACTCATCGTCCGTCTCTTTTTCTAAGCAGATCTCCTTCATGGTTTTGGGCCAGACTCTGGATTCAGGTTATTTTCCTTCCAAACCTCCACCATGCAGCTTAACCATGAAGCTCAGCTTAACGAGCAGCTGGTCTCCCATCCTTCTCTCTGCCATCACCAGTTCTCCAGCCGCCAGTAAAACGCCACTCAGTACGACCGCAGACCGAACTACCGATTCCATTCCCTGACAGTCAGTAGTGATGGAAATGTTGAAGCAGCGTGAACCAATGAACCAATCTGACACATTTGGCCTAAAAATGACACCATGTAGTTGATACAGTTCAGAATGGCGGCATCTGCTGGAGACTATCAGAACTGGAGTTGAGTGGAAATAGCATCATTTCACTGAATTAGTTTGTTCCATAATAATAATAATAGTACTGAAAATAATAAAATAGTAGTGGTGGGGGTAGATCTTTTTTAAAATTCTAGATTAATCTCACTGTAATTTCGGAATGAATCTAGATTAAAATGGCTCATCTGAATCCTGTCAAAGGCGGGTGGTTATAAGAGTAGCGTGGCCGCTTTAAGGGATAGAGCGGTGCGCATGTGCAGGCGTGAGGTATGCGTGGTAGAGCGAGAGAGAGCGAGTGCAATGGTGAATGGCAGCTACAGCTAAAAGACTGGTTAGCAGAAGCTAAGGGAGAGTTAGCATGTACCGTTTATGTCACAGGTGAAGGTAAATAAAGGCCGTCACTTCTCAAGGACCAAGTGGAGCCTCAGTGTGAGCTGTTCGCTAACTGCTGCAGATAAAGTAAAGGGGGTTAGCATGAAGTTCGAGCAACTTCGGCCCTGGAGGAAACTCTCCCCTGTGCTTCTGGGTCTATCAGGGTCAACAGTTTGTTTCCTAAATAATAAAAGTCATTAAACAGGTTTCTCAGGCCAGGTGGCGTGTTTGACCAGGGGTTCATGTCCTGTTTTCAAAATTAATGACAAACTGCTTTAGAAAGTTTTTCTACTATAACTGGTGATGAAAATAAATAATATTCAATAAGATGCATTTGTGTTTGATAAATGTTTATTCAGCTAAACATCAATTCTGAACTGTAGTCCTACATAATAGGTCCTGATAAGCAGTTTACAGTCAGTATCTTTATGTCTGTTTATTTATCCTTATTCCACCAGTCACCTCGTCAGACCAACTTTGGAGCGACGGCGTTTGAGGATAAAATCTGTGTTCACAACGTCTCCTGCGATGTTTAGGTTAAAAAAATGCATAGTATAAAATGAAATAGACTAAATAAATACCACAGAAGCTACATTCTCTAAAAGCGTCCAACTTTACCCACATTCAGCAACGCAACCATCAAGAAGCAGAGAAAAGGTGTGCTTTGGTAGCGCAGTGGTTAGCGCACACCACCCATGTAAGGAGGCCGACCCGGGTTCCAATCTGTCTGTCATCCCCCTTTCCTGTCAGCCTTCTGTCCATAAAAACAAATCAGTAGTGCTGTAAAAAACAAAAGAAGCAGCAAACATAATGTTTGGGAACCATTCTTAGTGTTGTGGGAAATGAAAGTTACGTAACCTAAAGCGGAGGAGTGCATTTCCCTGCTGGCATCGATGAGGCGTACAGGAACACCAGCATCGGCTAAGGGATGCTCTGCGTTTTCATCTGCATTGCACACGGTGCAAACAGCTTCAGTGTTGTCGAGGTTTCCTTTGTGAAGCTTCTTAAAAAAGATTTTTCTCTGAAGCAAACCGGGCAGCTTTACAGCTGCATCCATGTCAGCAGGTCACCTTGGATGTGCTTATCTCACAGAAGGCCTGCAGGTTCCCATCTTTGAGAAAACTTCAAATGGGAAGATTTAAATTGCATCATTCTGATGCAATTTAAATCCTTGGTAGGATTGAATTATTAGAATTTACTGTGAAGCTTGACAGGAAGTGTGACGTAACGAGGTCATGTGACCAGGGTGCGCTCATCGTCTGCTTCAGAAAGGTGGAAGCTGTGGATCAGACAGACTGGAGCAAAACAGCTCTACCAGGAAGCCTAACCCGGCCAATGGACATTCAGTTTTTCCTTCTACCAAACTTGCCTCTCATCTCTTTCTGTGTTTTCCTTGTTCCTGATTCCAGCTTCCTGTTTGTGAACGGCCTGGTTTTAATCTGTCTCCTGGTTCTGACTGATTTAAGATTCAACTTAGATCATGACAGCAATCAGTAACGTCTGCATGGCCCTGAACACATCTGCTGTATGAGCTCGCTTTGCTGGGAGCCATTCTTTGGACTTAAAGACAAACAGGACGAATGAATTCATCCTGTGGACGAGTTCAACTCTGGAGCTTTTTGGATCTCAACTTGTGTGGGTTTAGAAAACTGGACATTTTAAAATGTGAGGTTTGGGTTTATGAATATATTTAAATTATATTATTTTCTGCACATATTTCCTGAACTTTCATTTAAAATTGGTTTTAAAATTGACTGAATTTTGTGTTTAAACTCTATGAAATAGATGTTTTTGTCTAATCTGCCAGAAACAGCTCAAAGTGATGCTGTCGTGTTGGAGATGCTGCTCTGCTGCTGCACAGAATCTCGGCAGCAAAGGAAGGATTCTGATCACATCTGACTTTCTGTGAGATAGAGAACAAGTCTGGAAAGATTGCAGTTGATTTTATTTATAATCGTTGTGGTTATTCTGTGGTTTCTAGGTCACCCTTCAGGCCTCAGAATCCAAGCCACCGTGTGACGGATTGGGAGGCGCATTGGCGGCACGCTGCTCTGCGCTGCAGCCTAACAGATGCATGGGAGGTAACACCCGACACCAACACAGGAAAACAAAGAGGCGCTGCTCATGCTGCTGTTATGCAACCTCTGCTGCGGCCTGCGAGCCGCTGTCAGAGCTTCGCAGCGTGGGATTGGAAAGGGTTTGCAGGGAGTAACCCTGGTGTGCAAATCCAGGGTTGGACAGGCCGTCACTGCTCACACGCAGAACCACGAGAGCAACATGATGTCAACCAGCAAAGTCAACCCTGAGACAAAACATGAAGAAGTCCAGGATTAACCCCCCCCGGCTGTAGCTGTGTGCGTCTGTGAGTACAGAGAGCAAGGAAACAGGAACTACAGGGTGAGCAGGGATGACATCGATTGATTGATTTATTTTGGCCCAGTAGCTGGTGTTACAGTTTCAGTTATCGTCTGCCCCCTAGTGGAAGAGAGAAACACTGCAACAACATTGAGGGATTGCTGAAGAGTCAATGAGTCGATGCAATCAGCTGGTTTTCCTTAGATAGAAAACTTTGAATCAATCCGACTGGATGATCTGGTTTATCTGGATCTATAAAATGACCTGCAATGACATGATAGGAATTAGAGCTATAGAAATAAACTGAATAGAATTAAAGGAAATGGTGACTTAGACAACTTTTATTGATGTTTTGTACACAGAGCGTACACTAAACCTCCCATCCTCTGACATGTGAGCTGGCTCGGAGATCGTCTGCCCGGCATCATGCTAACCTTTATCTGTCTATGGGTGCTTCTTTTAAAGGAAACAGCTCTGTGATGAACTCACAGAAAATCTGCACAGAAACACATCTGGCTTGATCAACTCAGTATGGTGATCATGGGGTCCCTGCAAACGAAGAGTTTCCTTGGGCAAGACACTTCCAACATGTCCTACTGACGGTCGCACCAGCGTACGGCAGCATGTCTTCTCTCAGTGAGCCCAGGGCGGCTGTGGCTATAATGTAGCTCACCACCATCAGTGGATGACTGAATGTGAAGATCTTTGGTCAGATCCTCTGACTTGACCACAGCTCTATATAAGAACAGAACATTTATCATGTTATAAACACACACATAAATATATGCAACCAAACTGTTCTACCAGCCCCTTGGTGATGACGCTCCATGTCTTCCATCCTGCTGTGAGATGCTGGATTGTTTCTGGGGCCTCTCTGCATAGCGTGACCTGGGATCCTGCCTGGTTTGGTAGATCTGGTGTTTAAGGCCTGCTGCTGTGCTGCCATGATCAGAGCGTCTGTGCTGTCCTTCAATAGCCATTGCTAGGATTTAGTCCCATCAGCCTCTTCAGCTTTCTGCAGGTGGTTCATCCCATGATGTTTCCTCCAGGTTAGGGATGGGAATCGAAAACCGGTTCCTGTTCAGAACCGGTTCCGTATTTTCCGATTCCATGGCATTGTTTGGCAGCTCGCAGAACGATTCTTTTTTCGATTACCGCAGCACCAGAGCCTAAAGCGTCGGCTCTGGGGAGCACGACTTACGTCACATGTTTTACGCAAGTTACGCATTTTCGATTCCCGCAGCACCAGAGCCTAGAGCGCCAGCTCTGGGGAACACGACTTACGTCACGTTATTTACGCAAGTTACGCACACGGCGTTCAGTAAGCACGTACGACATGACTAGGCAAAAAAGGAAAGCAAAAAAATGGCGCCACACCAAGTAAAGAGATCAAAAGTTTGGCTTCATTTTAAAAACGAAAAAGATGGCAAGAAGGCTCTTTGCAATCATTGCAAAGCTACAATTTCAATCGCGGGAGGAAATACTTCGAACATGCTGAAAAACCTCCGCGCACAACATGGGATAAATTTTATTGAGTGCCGTGTTTTTGATGCCTTCCAGAAAAAGGCTAAAATTTCTACCAGGACGGAAGGCAAGTCTGGTAAGTAGCAAGTTTTACATCACTGGCTATGCTTAATGTTGTTCCTGGTATATCATATCCCATTTCTAGAAAGAAACTCATTTCCTACCTCTCTTTGGGGTTATAAGGGAGTGTGCCTTTGTCGTTAATCCCGCCCTTCATTGCTAGCATGTTTTTTAATTAGAACTACTGGTAGCTGGAATTCTTACATTATTCTAGCTGTTGCAGCGGATGTAACGTAACACGCTACAAAGTTTCAAATTTCCTGTGGACATCTTGATCTTGTTGAGTTTGTAAGATTGTGCAATAGGGGGGTCACGTGACGCTGATGGCGGAGTGCAGTCGTCATAAAGCTCCATTACTTCCAGGATAAAGTTCGGATCATGCAAGCAGCCAGGAGGATGCAGTCTTTAATCTACAACGGCGCCCCCATCATGATATTCGAGGATTTCTCCGCTGCGGTCGTAAAGATGAGGGGATTCTACCACGTGAAACAACGTCTGAGACAGATGGGGATTTCATTCGCCATGATGTACCCGGCTGTCCTCAGGATTAAGCATAACGGCGTGGAGAGATCTTTCAGAGCACCGGGAGCTGTTGCAGCCTACTTGGATAAATCGTCACAAAAGGCGGGATCTCCCTCAGTAGCAGGGGCTGACTGATGGATTCTGGATATGTTGCTTGAATGGGTCTCAGCAATCCTGTTTTTGGTTCACAATGTAAGGTATTTGACAAAGACTGCTGAGTAGTTATTATTGACATGCGCCTACTTTTCTATAGCTGAGATGCTTACTTTCTTTTATGGGCCCATTATATAGAATGCTACTTTGATAAAGCTGCGGGTTGGCAGCTATTTCCATGTTACTGATTTTGGAGAAAATACTTTTACCCTGGTCCAGCATCTTCCTCTGTTCCAGTTGGAAAGTTTGCTTGCGCCCCATGTTGGGTGTCGGAGACCTTCGTCTGACCTCTATGTTCCTTTACCTTTTGAAGTTCATATTCTTTGTAAATAGTTTTGTGTTAATTCTTATAGCAAAGCAGGTTGTTGGTTTCTCCTATTTTACGTGTATCTTCCTTACAACCTGTGCTTTAGTTTTCTGTCCCCCTTATTTTTATTTATTTATTTATTTTTTTCTCTCCTGAGCCCAAAATGTCTGTACCATGGCTATCGTCACTCAGGTTTGTATCAGTGTTTACACTTAATACAGGATGATTAATGATAACTCAGTGTTGAACGTTTGTACTTGGAATGTGGGAGGTATACACAACCCTATCAAACGGAGAAAGATTCTGAGCTTTCTTAAGAAGGAAAAGGTGCATGTGGCTTTGTTGCAGGAGACCCACCTGACTTCTCAGGAGCACCTTAAGTTAAAACGGGATTGGGTTGGTCAGGTGTTTAGTTCTTCTTTTACGAGTAAGAGTCGGGGGGTGGCTATTCTAATACACAAGCACCTGCCACTGATGAATGCCCAAACAATTAGTGATAAGTCTGGTAGATACATATCTTTAAAGGGCACCTTACATGGCCAGTCAGTGTCATTTCTGAAAATTTACGTTCCACCAGTACAGTCCAATGACTTCATTACTCAGGCTTTTTCCTCCTTTTCGGATTGGGTTTGTGACAACTCAGTAATAGCGGGAGATTTTAACTGTTATCTCTCCTCAATTATGGACAAATCTCCATCTAGACAGTCTCAAATTCCTAAAAGGGCCAAAGCACTTTTGGACACCTGTAACGAACTTGATCTTGTTGACACCTGGCGGGTACTTCAGCCTAATGATAAAGAGTTTACATTCTTCTCAGGGGTTCATAAAACAAGTGGCAGAATTGATCTGATTTTCACTCCCAAACGGTCACTGGGTAATATTAGCAGTTGTAGAATTGGAGATATTCTTATATCAGACCACGCACCTGTTTATATACAGTTAAATCATTTGAATGCTGCCCCTTTGTATCAGACTTGGAGATTTAATAATTTTTTGATCCACAACCCTAAATTTGAGAAATTTTTAAATGAGCAGCTGGAGCACTTTCTAAAGATAAATGCAACCCCCGACGTTTCTCCCGGTCTACTGTGGGACACTTTGAAAGCTTATACTCGCGGACTAATTATATCATATTCTGCAGGTCTAAAGAAGAAAAATCAGATGGAGCAAAGAAAATTAGAACTGGTGCTGCATGATCTCCGGATTAGATACAATGCCTCACCCTCTGAACAACTAGGGAATGAAATCCAGGTGGTCAAAGCCTCTTTGGAGGGGCTGCTAACGAAAAGGGCTGAGAAATCTATGTTTTTTATGAGGCAAAGGCTGCATGAATTTGCCAACAAACCAAATCGCTACCTAGCTAATCTCCTTCGGAATAAGACATCTTCTCGCAACATCCCGTGTGTTAAAGATTCTTCTGGATTCCTTAAATATGACATTACAGAAATTAATAACATGTTTAAATCTTTTTATAAGCAGTTATATGCCTCTCAGTTTAAATCCTTACACATACAGGATATGCAAAACTTTTTTTCAAGACTAAACCTACCTAAAATTACGGAAACCCAGAGGGATGATCTATGCAGGCCTATAACACCGAGTGAAATTTTGAAAATAATTCAGTTACTTCCAAATAACAAAGCTCCCGGTCCCGATGGGTTCAGCGGGGAATTTTATAAAATATTTAGTAAAATTCTAATCTCGCCACTATCTGAAATGTTTCAATCCTCATATGTTGTTGGTGCTCTTCCTCCATCCTTAATGGAGGCTAATATCTCATTAGTTTTGAAAAAAGGGAAACCCCCGGAAGACTGTGCCTCTTACAGGCCTATATCGGTTTTAAACCATGACCTGAAAATACTATCTAATATCCTGGCCATACGTTTAGAGAGTATGCTGCCCTCTATTGTTAAGAATGACCAAACCGGTTTCATACAAGGACGATATTCTACACACAATGTTAGGCGTCTGCTTAACATAATCCAGCATTCATCCCAGTTTGGTCCGGAGGCTTTACTTATTTCTCTTGATGCTGAGAAAGCCTTCGATCGCTTAGAATGGCCATATCTCTGTTGGGAGCTGGAGAAGTACCACCTTCCTCCAGCAGAGTCCGCCATGGATCCTCCTGAGCCGAGCCTCCTGCACAGCTGAAGCTCATCCCATCATCAGAGGATCCACAGTATTTAAGCTGTCTTCAGACCTTGCCTCAACGCCGCAGTGTTTTATCCAGTTGGTTAGCACCTAAGCCTAGTATCTCTGAGAACCTTTGTTGACTTTTGAATCCAGACTGGATTCTAACCTTTGTCTCTGTCTTCCAGGAAACCTGTTTTTCTCCTGTGAAGCTCAGGAGGAGCTTAACCTGCCGAGCCTGCCCTCTGAGCCAAACCTGAAGTCTCTCTCTGGATTTTCCATGCAGCTCTGGACCAAGAGCTGGAAACTCAAAGCCAAGGTCAGCTCATTCTCAAGAAGTAAGACGCTGAAGCAGTTAACGGACTCTGCTGAACAAACTATCTCCGGACCCAACAGTTTCCCTCTCAAGGCTTTAACCAAGAACCCACAAGGTACAAATCTGAAACTGTCTGAATCAAACTCCTCTGAGCAAACGCTAACTGAACTGTCTCCCACGCAGACTCCAGTGAACCAGTCCCCAGGCCAGAACCAGAACCAGTGATTAAACTGTGCTTGTGACAATAAACATTGTTAAACCTTTTACTTCTGTTTCCGTCTCCGTGGTGTTCTGCATAACTGGGTCTCACTAGAGAACCCATCATGAGAATCTCTTTTTTACACTTCAACAATTTGGTTTAGGTGAGGACTTTGTGAAATGGATAGAGATTTTATACATGTCGCCTCTTTTGGCTGTTATTACTAATGGTCTCAGATCAGAGAATTTCAGTATTGGTCGTGGTAGTCGGCAGGGATGCCCTTTGAGCCCTCTGTTATTTGCTCTGGCTATGGAGCCCCTTGCAGCAGCAATTAGACAAGATGCAAGTATCGAAGGACTCTTTTTAAATAATTATCAGCATAAAATTCACTCTACGCTGATGATGTATTGATTTTTCTAAACTCCCCATCACACTCGATTCCTAAAATTATTGAACTGAGTTTACATTATGGCTCTTTCTCCGGCTATAAGATAAATTTTTCTAAAAGCGAGGCTATGCCTATTTCTGTTATACATGGGGTTGACTCTGATATTTCTCAGCCTTTTCGATGGTCCCCGTCAGGTTTCACTTATTTAGGAATAAAAATCTCACCGCACCTAAAAGATCTATTCAATCGGAACTATACTCCTTTAGTGCAATCAATCAATCGAGATTTAGAAAGATGGTGCAGCCTCCCTCTGTCTCTTTTGGGTCGTATACACTTGGTCAAAATGAACATTCTACCTCGCCTTCTGTACCTATTTCAGATGTTGCCTCTTGTTTTGTCTAAAAGGGTCTTGTCACAATTGAAAGGTTCAATTATCTCATTTATTTGGAATAAGAAAATTCCCAGATTAAGGTATAGTTATCTTTGCTTACCTGTACGGAAGGGTGGTCGTGCCGCTCCTTCCCTTTCGTTATACCTTTGGGCAGCACAGTTTAAATTCCTTATGGAATGGTTTATCAGCGACCCTGACTCCATTTATCTGAGCGCTGAGGCCACCCCATTAAAGGGCATTCCTTTGCGGAACTTACTATACACATCCACGGAGAAAGCCTCAGTACTCATCCAAAACAATATGGTTTTAAAGAATATGATTGCTATCTGGCGTGGAGTCAGGCGGTTGGAAGGATACAGTAACTGCTTTTCCCTTCTCACTCCTATTCAAGAAAACCCTGACTTTTCTCCTGGTCTTGAAGGTGGTTTCGCAGACTGGTCTATAAAAGGGATTAAAAAGGTTGGTGACCTAGTTCATGAGGGCTCACTTCTTAAATTTAATCAGATGAGAGTTAAGTATGGTCTTACTAATAAGGATTTCTTGAAGTACTTCCAAGTAAAGAGCTTCATTAGTTCTAAATTGAGAAAGTATAGTGGGGGATTGGCTGTCTCTCCTATTGAATCGCTGATGTTAAAGACCACGCAGCTTAAAGGTATGACTAAAAAGATTTATGATATCTTAGGTGATCTTAAAACTGATAACTCTAACAAAGTTAAGGACCTGTGGGAAGTGGATTTAGGCCCTATAGAGGATGTGGCCTGGGATGAGTTGTGTAGCCGACCCTTCAAGGTGTTAGCATCGAATTCTACTTGGGAGAGACAATTCAAAACCCTACATAGAATATATATCACACCTGAGAAGAGACATAGAATGTTCCCAGCGTTATCAAACCTTTGTAACAAATGTCACTCTGCTGTTGGTTCCTTGTTTCATTGCCTGTGGAGTTGTCCTCATATTCTGCAATTCTGGGAATCTGTTATAGAGAAGTTACGTTTAATATTTAGGTACCAACTGCAATTGGGTGCAAGAACGTGTCTACTGGGTCTAGATGATGAGCTGCCGGTTAACTTTCGTAACAGGGATCTTTTTCATATATTGTTACACTGCGCTCGAAAGTGTATTATGGTGTTGTTGATTTCTGATAGAGTTCCACCCATAAGCCAGTGGACACAGACTATAATAAGTATCATTCCAATGGAAGCCTTCTCTACGGCGTTGAAAAACAAACCATTTCTTTTTCACCGGACATGGGACGCTTTTTTGGACTCTTTGGATGCGTCTGTAGCTCAGAGATTGAGACTGGGTTTAACTGACTTAGCCTGGCAACAAGAGGACAATTCGTAGTGTTATGTTTGTTTTTTCTGCTTTTGGGCACCTGTTATTTATGTTTTATTATTTTATTTTATTTATTATTATTATTATTTTTTTTTTATTATTTTTTATTTTATTTTACTTTATTATTCTTATATATGTGTACACCCCTCTCATATGTATGTAGAGTGTTTAATATTTGATGTTTCCCTGCTTTGCACAAAAGTTCAATAAAAACAAATAAAAAAAAAAGATTGTGCAATAGTTAAGTAAACAAAGTTGATGCTGATAATCAAACTGTTTGTTCTCCTTTTCCCCCCAAATTGCAATCGAAAAAAGAATCGATAAAGAATCGAATCGTCTCATAGAATCGATAAAGAATCGAATCGTTTCATAGAATCGATAAAGAATCGAATCGTTTCATAGAATCGATAAAGAATCGAATCGTTTCATAGAATCGATAAAGAATCGAATCGTTTCATAGAATCGAAAAGGGAATCGGAATCGTGAAAATCTTTTCAATTCCCAACCCTACTCCAGTTCCTTCATTTCTTCACTGTCTGAAACATTTTATATCTTTTCATCAAACCTTATTCTACAGCGTGCCCATATTTGGAAACTGAATCTGCGTAAATCGCAAAGACCTCTGCTAGCCTTGCATGTGATGCGATGGAGCTTCATTCCATCTCAAATCTCTGCATATCATTGGATTCTGTAGAAGGCAGCCTTTCCAAAGAGGTATGAAGATCCCTGACTGGAAAACTGTTTATTTAGATGCAGCGCCGCTGGAAGGCATTTAGATCAGGAGGTGCTGAGAATATTTTTATTTTATTTTGTGGACTAAAGACCTATGAGCCTATAGGCCTATTTAAAATCCAATAAAAAATAAGTAAATAGATTGAGATTCACTACTTTATTGTCATATACGCTTCAGGGCACCAAGCAGGGTCTGTAACACGCAGACATCATCAGTTCTCAGGTGAATATCTGAGCTATTAATTAAACTTCACAGTAATAACGGCGTAGATTAGATCAGCTGGCAGGAACCTGAGTCACAGTGATGATGTCACACGGGACTCTATTAGCTCCAGAATCCTTTTATGCAAAGAAAATCAGTCTATTATTCTACTATTTGTGCTGCAGCTCTTCCTTATTAATGCATCTGTCTGCCACTAAGCTTTGCATTTATACTGACTAATTCAACAGAGCCGAAAATAAGAAAACCTTCTTTTTGGAAAAAATTTCTAGAACTAAATAATTAACAGCATTCCAAAATTAAAGATTCATGACTAAATCAAAATTTCAGACTCTACGCTAATGTCAGCATGAGGGGTGAGGTCGCTGGAGGACTCAGATGCAGAGATGAGCTCCTGTTGGTTTAATGAAAAACTGAAGCAAAGATGCAAAAAAAGCAAAAATACAGAGAAACAAAAACCAGCAAACATCTGGAAAAAACTACGTGGGGAACCAGAGATGAAGAAGCAACTAAACAACCAGGAAGCAGCACTGAGGAACTGCACAGGAGGAGTATATATGGGAGACGGAACAAAGACTGGAGTAATCAGCAGATTGGGAGCAGGTGTGGATGGAAGAGACTAGAAGGGAGCGAGGGGAAAGGATTCAGCAGCAGAGAGTAACTAAAGACTGCTTAAATAAAAAAAACATGGAAAATAAACCTAAAATAAAAAAAACAGGATAATTAGATAATTGAAAACTAAAACCTCAAAGTTCCTAAAGGGAAGAACTATAACAGCCAAACTGCCAAAACGGCACCGTAGAGTTTGACCTGGACTTTTTTCTATAACCTCTCAGCTGCTTGTTGGATGAACACCAAACCTGCTAAAAATGTAAAAGTTTATGATGTTTATTTCCTTCATTACAGCAAAAATAAGCAGTTTTGTGGATAAACATCTGCTTTTCTAATTCAGAAGTTTTTTTTTCTTTGGACATTTAAATCTACTTTTCTCACATCCAGAATAATTTACTTTTAAATATCCACATCCATTTCCCCTTCCAGGACCTTTATGTTGGTTGATAAGATGAGCAGTTTAGGTCGTTAACAAGCTGAGAGAGGCCTTATAAGAAGGAACTTGCTTTTTTGGGACATAGACCTGCAGGGTTTCCTTCCTGTAGGTAACTTCCTGTTTTTTTCTTCCTGTTACTGACGTCTGAAGGTGGGGCTGCTGAGGGAGAATCAGCGCCAAGCTGGTTGTTTTTAGGAACTGAAAAAACGTTTCCGTCACTTTCAATGGGCAGCAGATTAGACGGAGATAAAAATACTGTTATAGTTTTAGACAAAATTATAACAGTTTAATTTGTTTAATTTGCTGTGACTAGCTGTAGGACTCATGACGATAATAAAAAAAAAAATCCAAATGTTCAGGTGTATAAAAAGGGTTAAATGTTTCTTAACAATAAAGTAATTAAATTAAAACAAATTAATTAAAACTATTATTAAAAATAATAATAATAACTTTAAACTTAATTGACATTGGAGAAATTCCCTCTCTGCATGTAACCCCTCCCCTTGGGGAGCAGTGGGCTGCCATGGTGCGGCACCCGGGGAGCAGTGGGGGGTTAAGGGTCTTGCTCAGGGACCCAGAGTGGCAGTCTGTGAGTCGATGCAATCAGCTGGTTTTCCTTAGATAGAAAACTTTGAATCAATCTGACTGGATGATCTGGTTGACCTGGATCTATAAAGTGACCTGAGATGAGATGATGTGAAATGGAGCTATAGAAATAAACTGAATAGAATAGACTGGAAGGAACGGATTGTTGGAGTGTTGCCCTGCGATGGACTGGCGAGCTGTCCATGGTGGACCCCGCCTCTCGCCCTTAGACAGCTGGAGATAAGCACCTGCATCCCTCGCTAACCCAGCAGGGATAAGCGTGACGGAAATGGATGGACCGTTGGAGCGTGGACAGTGATGAGGACACATCGCAGGCAGCAACCTGTGGGATCAACAACTAAACAAAGACACATGGAGACCAGAGAGGCTGCGGAGGAGACCATCCGACACTGATTGATTAATTAGCCTGATTGTTGGGATCCTGTTGGGATGTTTTCCCTCTGCAGGTGACACCTGAAGCAGGTTGGTGGAGGTGTTTCCCTTCCACGCTCATTAAGGGACAAGGTTTATAAGGAGCTACCACTGCTGCCACTGCCAGCAATTCACCGTCACAGTGTTGACCCCTGATGTAGGACTCCAGCCTGCCTCTAGTCTCCTGGGTTCCCTGCTAACATGCTGACCTTTTCTCTCTCCTGGCCTCCTTGGTTTGTTCTGCGTTGCTCGTCTCCTGAGCTGTTCTATGTTTCCTCCTTCGTTCCAAGTTCCAAAGAGCCATTGTTTTAGCTCTGACGCTCCTTGCTGGTAGCTTCCTGGAAAGTTGCTCCTTGAAGCACCAGGCCCAGACCGATCCCTGCTCACCCTCGCTGCCTTCATCATATTTCACTCTGCTTTAGACATCTGGAGTCACCAACATCTCCTGGACAAGAACCTCCAGCAGCCTTCATTCTGAACAAACCATCATCTTTGCTAACCCTGCAAGGATCCAACTGCAACAACTCAACCAGTAAGAAAGACCATTAATCACCTTTTTCCCCTTTGTCTTCATAAAATAAGCTCTGCTGTGTTTTCTGTAGAAAGCTGACGTGTCCCGGTCTGCTAGGCGTCCTGTTCCACATTCTGGCTCCAGATCTCCTGAACTTCTTCTAAATAAATCCTTTAGAAATTCTTCAGGCTGTTGAGTGTGTTGTGCATGAGGGACAGATCTAAAGTCAGGACTCTGATCACTGCAGGACATTATACACCTTTACGCTCAGTTACATCCACACTTTGCCTTTAGCTTGACTTTTAACTCATTAGGATTTAAATCTTTTTTGATTTAAATTTTATTCTGATTAGATTTTATGATGAAAAATATCAACATTTTTCAAACCTACAGGAAGAATTTTTTTTTATTGAACTTTTTCATGATATAGAACGCTTATGACCAGATTGGCCTCAAAGGTCCTTAGATGAGATGGTAGAAGTAATAATCAGACTGAAAACAGGATGATGAGCAGTCCCATCCAGGACGCCTCCAGGTGGATCTGAGTGTCATGATAGGCTTAATGGACTTAACCCACATGCAGAACACCACTGGAGACAGAGTAAAGTTTAACAATGTTTATTATGGAAATACACAGGACTATTCAGGATCTGGTTCTGGTGCAGGTCCGGGACTGGATTCAGTAATATCTGGAGAGATGAGAGTTTGGTTAGCCAGGCAGTTGATGGCTTGACGAGTGAGTAGAATTCTGATAATACCTTGAAGAGGTTCTAACAGATCCGTGAGAGGAGGAACCGGTTGGGTCCAGAGTCTGTGGGGGTAGCAGAGAGCTCAGCAGCAGCAGCGTCTAGCTTCAAGCTAGAGAGTCTCAGACTTGGGTTTGTTTCCTAAATCTTTCCCAAGAGCTGGTGAAGGAATCCAAACTGAGATCTTCAGGTTTGGCTTACGTGGGCAGGCAGGCAGGTTTCCAGGTTATGCTCATCCAGAGCTTTAGACCTCAGTCGGGTTTTCTGTGAGCAACAGACAAAGGCAGGTTAGAAAGCTAGTTTCCCTCAAGAGACAACCAGTATTCTCTAAATTTTCAGAGGCTCAGGTTCGCTAACCAAACTAGGTCAACACTCCGGCGTCGAAGGAAGGTCTGACTGCTGCTTATGTAGGAAGGTCTTCTGATGAGCTGATGATCCTCAGGTGTGCTGAGGACTCCAGCCCAGGAAGCCCACAGCGCTCTCTGCTGGAGACAGGTGGCAGATCTCCAGATCCCAACAGTACCCCCCTCTCAACGACCGCCTCTTGGCGGTCCAGAAGATGTGGACGGGAGGGACCTCTCATAGTCCTAGATGAGGGATGGATCGAGGATGTAAGAACCAGGAACCCAGGTGCGGTCCTCCGGACCGTAGCCCTCCCAGTCGACGAGGTAATGCAATCCGCGACCTCGCCGACGGGAGTCCACGATCCGGCGGACTGTGTAGGCCGGATGGCCGTCAATGTCCAGGGCGGGTGGAGGGGAGTCGGAAGGTGGGCAAAGTGGACTGGTGATGACTGGCTTAATCTGGGAGACGTGAAAAGTGGGATGTATATGCAGGGTAGATGGCAGGTGCAGGCGGACAGCAGAGGGGTTGATAATCCTGGAGATCTTGAATGGGCCGATGAACCTTGGAGACAGTTTTCTAGACATGGATTTCAGTGGTATATCTCTGGTCAAAAGCCATACCTCTTGCCCAGGGGCATAATCAGGAGCAGGACGTCTTTTGTTGTCCGCGAATTGCTTATTCGTGGCAGAGGTGCGGTTAAGGGCG
Source organism: Cyprinodon diabolis (assembly GCA_030533445.1). Taxonomy (NCBI): domain Eukaryota; kingdom Metazoa; phylum Chordata; class Actinopteri; order Cyprinodontiformes; family Cyprinodontidae; genus Cyprinodon; species Cyprinodon diabolis. The sequence goes on along the minus strand of CM060068.1, from coordinate 48,825,273 downwards.
GTGATGGTATCGTTCCAGGTGCGGTGACAGCGGCGGATGTGATGGTTGACGGACCTGACTGCTATCTCTCTCTCGTCTGCTGGGAAAAGTGGAGGTTGGTACCCTAGAGAGACCTGAAAGGGAGACAGACCGGTTGCAGCAGACTTGTGAGAGTTATGAGCGTATTCCGTCCAGGAAAGGTACTGACTCCAGTCAGTCGGGTTATTAGATGATAGGCAGCGGAGAGTGGATTCAAGTTGTTGGTTCATTCTCTCCGTCTGCCCATTGGTCTGCGGATGGTAACCACAGGTGAGAGAAATTTTGCAATTGAGCGCGGAACAAAAGGCTTTCCAGACCTGTGAGATGAACTGGGGACCACGATCGGAGAGAATTTCTTGGGGTATGCCGTGAAGACGGAAGACATGTTTCACTAAAAGTTGGGCGGTCTGGAATGCAGTGGGTAACTTCCTGAGGGGAATCAGATGGCAAGCCTTGGAGAAACGGTCAACAATGGTGAGAATGGTGGACATACCTCTGGATATAGGAAGGCCGGTAACAAAATCCACAGCTATGTGGGACCATGGACGGGTTGGATCAGGTAGGGGACGTAGCAATCCAGAGGGTGGTTGATGGGTGGATTTGTTTCTGGCACAGATGGGACAGGCCAACACGTACTCCTTCACGTCCTTGTGAAGGGACGGCCACCAAAAACGACGTGTGACGAGAGCAATGGTTCTGCTCACACCAGGATGGGCTGAGAATTTGGATGTGTTCATCCACTGGATGAGGCGGGATCTGACTGAGGAAGGAACATATGTTTTGTTTGGAGCACCGTTACCTGGATCAGGTTCAGTGGCCAGGGCTAAGTTGATGAGATCGGTGATCTCCCAGGAAACGGCTCCAACCGTACACGAGGAAGGAAGAACAGGCTCGGGTGTTTCAGGTTGATCAGGGTAGTACAGACGAGAGAGAGAATCAGGTTTGACATTCTTGGAACCGGGTCTGTAAGAGATGATGAGATTGAATCTGGAGAAAAACAGAGACCATCTGGAGTGGCGTGGATTGGATCTCTTGGCTGATTGGAGGTATGCCAGGTTCTTGTGATCAGTCCAAACTAATACTGGATGCTCGGCACATTCGAGCCAATGTCTCCATTCTTCCAAGGCGAGTTTAATAGCAAGTAGTTCTCTGTCTCCGACATCATAGTTTTGATCTGCAGGTGAGAGTCTGCATGAAGAAAAAGCACAGGGGTGAGTTTTCTGGTCAGAATCAGATTGTTGTGACAAAACTGCTCCAACACCGGAGTCTGATGCGTCCACCTCTAAGATGAACTGCTTAGAGGGATCAGGCTGGACCAGGATGGGTGCGCTGGAAAAAAGAGTCTTAAGTTTCTTAAATGCTGTTTCAGCCTCAGGTGTCCACTGGAAAGTCTTCTTCACTGAAGTCAGGGCTGTGAGGGGTAGAGCAGTTTGGCTGTAATTTCTAATGAAACGTCTGTAGAAATTTGCAAATCCCAGGAACCTTTGAAGCTGCTTACGGTTTACAGGAGTGGGCCAATCCAGAACTGCCTTTATTTTCTCTTCTGATGGCTTCACCTGCCCGCCCTCGAGCACAAACCCAAGAAATGTAACCGATGCTTGGTGAAATTCGCATTTCTCAGCCTTAACGAAGAGCTTGTTTTCGAGCAGCCTCTGAAGGACCAGACGAACGTGTTTCTTGTGATCAGTGAGGTTCCTAGAATAGATCAGAATGTCATTGATGTAAACAAAAACAAAAACATTCAGAAAATCGCTGAGGACGTCGTTGACTAGAGCTTGGAAAAAGGCAGGAGCGTTTGTAAGACCAAAAGGCATGACCAAATACTCAAATTGGCCGATGGGTGTCTTAAAGGCTGTTTTCCATTCATCTCCTTCTCTTATCCTAAGGAGATGATAGGCGTTTCTTAAATCGAGCTTGGTGAACACAGTAGCTCCTTGAACTGGTTCTAAAGCTGATGCCAGTAGTGGTAGTGGATACTTATTTTTAATGGTTATCTGATTCAATCCTCTGTAGTCAATACAGGGTCGAAGGGAACCGTCCTTTTTTCCCACAAAAAAAAAAAACAGCACCGAGGGGAGATGAAGATGGTCAGATAATCCCAGCAGCTAGAGACTCATTTATGTATTTCTCCATCGTTTCACATTCAGGTTTGGAGATATTAAATAATCTACTGCTGGGAAGAGGAGCTCCTGGTAGTAAGTCTATGGCGCAGTCATATGGTCTGTGGGGTGGAAGAGACGTCGCACTGACCTTACTGAAGACTGGTGCCAGGTCATGATACTCGGAAGGAACAGAAGAAAGGTCAGGAGAGTCCATCTCCCCCCTACCTCTAGGGGACTGAATAGCAGGAGCTGCAGAACAAAGACGTGACTCGTGACAGGAAGTAGACCAAGACTCAATGTGGCGTTCAGCCCAGTTGATATGGGGGTTGTGACGTTCCAACCACTCGAATCAAAGCACCAGGGGAGAACATGCTGAGGGAAAAACAAAAAAAGTTAGAGTCTCACGATGGTTTCCAGAGATGAGAAGCTCTAATGGTTGTGTCTGATGAGTGACTTGGTGTAGTCTCTTTCCATCAATAGCAGCAACTCTGAGGGGCTTTTGCAAAGGAATTGTTTCAATTCTCAGCTGCTGAACCAGATCCGAATCTATGAGGTTTCTCTCGCACCCAGAATCAATGAAGGCTGATAATGTAAGAGTCTGGTTAGAAACAAACAGGGTTGCAGGTAACAGTAAATGAGGAGATTTATCAGTTTTTAGATGGTCCGTCAGACTCCTCACATCCTCTGACGGACCCCGGCTTTTGATTTTGTCTGGCATGAAGCGATAAAGTGTCCAGGCTCACCACAGTACAGACAAAGATTCCCCTTAAATCTCTGTTGTCTTTCTTCAGGTGACAGCCTTGTATGCCCAATCTGCATGGGTTCAAACCCTGCTCCTTCAGTGGATGAGGAGGAAAAATGAGTGATTTGAACAGGAACTGGAGGTGATTGATTCTTAATTCATGGTTTGGTACTGGACTCTGGAGATCTAACAGAAACACAAGTGTGGTTAGATGCAGGAGCGGAAGCAGACATTCCTAGGCTTCTTTGCCTAGAGTTATTTCTAATCCGGAGTCTGTTATCCAATCCTATGGTTAATCGAATTAGATCCTCCAAACTAGTTGGCTCGTCAATTGTGGCGAGTTCGTCCTTGATGTTATCGTTTAAAGCCTTGAAATAGGCACTTTTAAGTGCGCACTCGTTCTAGCCTGAAGCAGCGGCTTTAACCCGGAAGTCAATGGAGAATTCTGCCACCGTCACGTTCCCCTGAATCAAACAAAGCAGGGCTCGGGAATCAATTGTTTGATCTGAATCCTGGTTAAAAACTTGAGAAAATTCAGTCAAAAATTCAGAATAGGTACATGAAAAACTGGTTTCAGATGAAAACCTGGCCTCCGCCCATTCTAGAGCTCGACCAGAGAGTTGAGAAAGAATGAAGGAAATTTTCTTTTTGTCATTTGAAAAACTGGCAGGAGAGTTTTCAAAAAGTAAACAACACTGGAACAAAAATGCTTTACATTTAGACTGGATACATGAAAATCTTTCAGGTAGACTAGGTCGGAGTTCAGGAAATGACGTGACTATCTCTGACCTTTGAGGCGGAAGTTGTTCAGGAAGAGGAAGTACAGCTGGTGCGGTGTTAGCAGTTCTCATATAGCCAGCGTATCCCTGTAAAATCTTGTTCTGATGTTCGACATAAGCATTTAACTCACGGAGGGTTTGAGCTTGTCCTTGGATCTGGGCATCCTGTTCCTCAAGCCTCCTCCGGAGGTCTTCCGCTGGGTTTTGTGTTTGGCCGGAGTGTTCTGTCATGATAGGCTTAATGGACTTAACCCACATGCAGAACACCACTGGAGACAGAGTAAAGTTTAACAATGTTTATTATGGAAATACACAGGACTATTCAGGATCTGGTTCTGGTGCAGGTCCGGGACTGGATTCAGTAATATCTGGAGAGATGAGAGTTTGGTTAGCCAGGCAGTTGATGGCTTGATGAGTGAGTAGAATTCTGATAATACCTTGAAGAGGTTCTAACAGATCCGTGAGAGGAGGAACCGGTTGGGTCCAGAGTCTGTGGGGCTAGCAGAGAGCTCAGCAGCAGCAGCGTCTAGCTTCGAGCTAGAGAGTCTCAGACTTGGGTTCTTGTTTCCTAGCTCTTTCCCAAGAGCTGGTGAAGGAATCCAAACTGAGATCTTCAGGTTTGGCTTACGTGGGCAGGCAGGCAGGTTTCCAGGTTATGCTCATCCAGAGCTTTAGACCTCAGTCGTGTTTTCTGTGAGCAAAAGACAAAGGCAGGTTAGAAAGCTAGTTTCCCTCAAGAGACAACCAGTATTCTCTAAGTTTTCAGAGGCTCAGGTTTCGCTAACCAAACTAGGTCAACACTCCGGCGTCGAAGGAAGGTCTGACTGCTGCTTATGTAGGAAGGTCTTCTGATGAGCTGATGATCCTCAGGTGTGCTGAGGACTCCAGCCCAGGAAGCCCACAGCGCTCTCTGCTGGAGACAGGTGGCAGATCTCCAGATCCCAACACTGAGAGCAGGATGGAAAACTAAGACAGCCTTTATTTAACAAGATGGACGCCAAACTGTAGAGAAAAGCAAAAGCTACGATCTTTACTGACAACATCTGGTCTGTTAAGTGTATATTTCGTAATAATGTTTGTCCCTGATCTCTGGTAATAGTTCTAGACTCATATGATTTTGTGACGTCCGTTTTATTAGGTGCATCATGGGGGGGGGTGGAGGCTTGAATATTTATGTCTTGATTCCATGATGTTAGAACAGATTTTTGCTTCTGAGTTTTAGGTTTTTCCTTCCATTTTAAAAGCCAAGTCACAAGCAGACATGAATTTGTTTTTTTGGACATGTAATCCACCATGGTGGGCCGATGATGGACGGTTTAGGTCTAATGCTTTAAGGTATTTGTCAAAACTGTACCTTGAAAGGAGGTGGGTCTGCAGTGCTTGTGCACAACAGATGGTGTCATCCAGGAAATACTCAAGATTCATCACTGGAGCCCAAATATTGAGTTGGTTTTCGGCCGTGTTATGTGTCCAGAGTGTTCTGTTAGTAACTTTTTCTATTCCACCTTCTGCTGTTGCCAACACTGCATGTGATGTAATCAGTTTTGTTGTTGCTCAACTACAGACGCAATAGTCAATTGCATTTGAGGCAATGACTGGGGATTTTAACCACTTCTCACTCTCTGCTAGACTGCCAACCTTTCAACACCTTAACAGCTTCGGCATTTGTTTTATGCAAAAGTCAGGGACTCCTACATCTCTGAAGGAAGCCCTCCTATTGGGAAATCAGGTCACGATCTTGTTTTTCTCTGCTCAGATGATAAGCCACTTTATAAGAGACAATCGGCATTAAAAGAACTGTAAGGAGATGGTCCCTGGAAGCTGAAGAAGCCCTGCAAGGTTGTTCTAAGGCTACAGATTGGGACATCAAAGCAATGGCAATGAGTGTGACTGACTACATCAACTCCTGTGCAGATAACAGCATCCCTACCAGAACAGGGAAATGCTTCCCAAATAATAGACCATGGATCACAGGTGATCTGAAGAACTGTTCAACAACAAAGACCGTCTTTAAGAAGGAAGACAGGGAAATAATGAGGAGAACACAGAAGCAGCTTTAGATCAGAGGAAGCAAGAGGCATAGAGGAAGAGGCTGGAAAACAAGATCCAGTAGAACAATATCAGAGATGAAGAAGATCCCAGGCTTCCAGCAGGAGGATGATCTGACAGATGGAGGTCTGGACAGAACCAATGAACTGAATCCATTCTTCATCAGGTTCAGTTCAGCATCTTTCTCTCCTGTCCACAGTCACGTGGACATCCTGTCCTCCTCTGACATTCACTCTCCTGCTTCTATTATCAGCCAGATCAGCAGGTGGTGCTGCTCCCTCCACCTTCCACCTGTCTGTCTCTAGAAGTCAGCAAAGAGGCAACAGAGGAGACTGGATGGTAATCAGTCTGCAGTAGAGACTGACATTTTTTCGGGAATCCCATGGGTCACGGGATTCCCGTGGGATGGGAGTCAGTATTAGTAACGATCACGTGATTGGGACGGTACAGGATTGACGGCGTTTTATCGCCGTAAGGTCTGTTGCTTAGCAACCGCGAAAGTTGACACACAAAGCAGGAAAAGAATGAAAACCGAAGTTTCCAAAACTGTTTGTTTATTTATTTCTTTTTTATTGTAAAGTGAACAAAGACTGATGAGAATCCAGAGTGGAATAAAGGTTCGAGCCACCGGGAGCAGGAACTAATCAAATGTAATGATAGAAACCTTAGTCAGTTAAATAACCTGCTGCTGTCATTTTGCACATCTCTGATGTTGCTGCTATTTTCAAATTACTGTAAAAATGTCCATAGCTGCAAATTGGTTACTTATTCTCCAGTTTTATATTGTTAAAACACTTTACAGGATTGTATTGTTTATATTTTAACTCTTCCCTATTATGTTATTCTTAGACATTTTTCTAAGGTCCACATCTGTGTGACCATTTTCAATAATCTTCTGCTGCTGTAAATCTGCCCATTGTGGGACAATAAAGGGATTTTCTATTCTATTCTATAAAAGGGGTAGAAAGATATAAGTAAATCTAAACAATGTATGTATTAAAAACATATCTGCAAAATCTCTAATATTCAACAAGAAAAAAATCTTAGTTAAGCCTATTGTGCAAAACAGCAATAAAAAGATAAAACTCCTATCAGATTTATAGTCCCCCACCCCCTGCAGATATATTAGAATCTGTCCTTAAATTCCAGCCAAACCCATTTAATCAGTAACAGATAAAACCTTTAGATAAATCAAACTTTACCGCCACATATCTGACTCTATAACCATTAAAACAACTATTTTCATTCATTTCAGACGGAACTATTCACAGACTGGATTATATTAAACTGAACTTCCAATTTTCACCACTGTTCGGCGCTGTAACCTTTCCTCTGTTCACGGCTTGCTTGGTCTCACAATGAATCCTGGGATATCCAAGAATACCGAGGATACATCGGACCCGTCCTTCAAATCGGGCAAAAAGAAGGACGCATTTTAAGGCCGCATAACGAGGAGTCTTGGAATCCGACCAGACCTCGGCGCCGCGCTATGACGTAATCGTACTTCGAATCCGGTCTTCTAAGGACGCGTCCTAGGTTTTCGAACAGAGCATGGGAGTGGTGCGGGAGCGGCAGTCATTCTGAATGGGAGTGGGAGTAGTTTCACCAGGAGTGGGACGGGACAGGATTTAGATTTCTACTCTGGCCCGGGATCGGGACGGGACACAATTTTTTTCTGTGGGAGTGGGACTCCCGTGTCAGTCTCTAGTCTGCAGGTCCTGATGGTGTCAGAGTCCTGAAGGCCTGAGCAGAGAAGCTCTGTGGGATTTTACAGCACCTCCTCCCCCTTAGTCTGACCCTGCAGACAGTTCCAGGGATGTGGAAGACCTCCTGCCTTGATCCAGGACCAACGAAGACTCAGTCAGCGGTCCTCAGTGACTATAGACCTCCTGCCTTGTTCCAGGACCAAAGAAGACTCAGTCAGCGGTCCTCAGTGACTATAGACCTCCTGCCTTGTTCCAGGACCAAAGAATACTCAGCCAGCAGTCCTCAGTTACTATAGACCTCCTGCCTTGATCCAGGACCAAAGAATACTCAGTCAGCGGTCCTCAGTGACTATAGACCTCCTGCCTTGTTCCAGGACCAAAGAATACTCAGTCAGCGGTCCTCAGTGACTATAGACTTCCTGCCTTGTTCCAGGACCAAAGAATACTCAGTCAGCGGTCCTCAGTGACTATAGACCTCCTGCCTTGTTCCAGGACCAAAGAATACTCAGCCAGCGGTCCTCAGTTACTATAGACCTCCTGCCTTGTTCCAGGACCAAAGAATACTCAGTCAGCGGTCCTCAGTGACTATAGACCTCCTGCCTTGTTCCAGGACCAAAGAATACTCAGCCAGCAGTCCTCAGTGACTATAGACCTCCTGCCTTGTTCCAGGACCAAAGGAGACTCAGCCAGCAGTCCTCAGTGACAATAGACCTCCTGCCTTGATCCAGGACCAACAAAGACTCAGCCAGCGGTCCTCAGTTACTATAGACCTCCTGCCTTGTTCCAGGACCAAAGGAGACTCAGTCAGCTGTCCTCAGTGACTATAGACCTCCTGCCTTGATCCAGGACCAACGAAGACTCAGCCAGCGGTCCTCAGTTACTATAGACCTCCTGCCTTGTTCCAGGACCAAAGAATACTCAGCCAGCGGTCCTCAGTGACTATAGACCTCCTGCCTTGTTCCAGGACCAAAGGAGACTCAGTCAGCTGTCCTCAGTGACTATAGACCTCCTGCCTTGTTCCAGGAACAAAGGAGACTCAGTCAGCTGTCCTCAGTGACTATAGACCTCCTGCCTTGTTCCAGGACCAAAGGAGACTCAGCCAGCGGTCCTCTGTGACTATAGACCTCCTGCCTTGTTCCAGGACCAAAGGAGACTCAGTCAGCTGTCCTCAGTGACTATAGACCTCCTGCCTTGATCCAGGACCAAAGGAGACTCAGTCAGCTGTCCTCAGTGACTATAGACCTCCTGCCTTGTTCCAGGTCCAAAGGAGACTCAGCCAGCGGTCCTCAGTGACTATAGACCTCCTCCTCATCATCGTCATCATCATTACTATCACCATCACCATCATCATCATCATCATCTTCACCATCATCATCATCATCATCATCATCATCATCATCTTCACCATCACCATCATCATCATCATCATCATCATCATCATCATCATCATCATCATCATCATCATCATCTTCACCATCATCACCATCATCACCATCATCATCATCATCATCATCATCATCTTCACCATCATCACCATCATCATCATCATCATCATCATCATCATCATCAGAGCTGATGACTGAAAGAAGCTCAACCAGCTGATAAAGAAGGTCGTCTCTGTTCTAGGGACTCCTCTAGAAACTCTGGAGATGAAGAAGATGATGGACAGCAGTGAACATCCTCTTCATCAACAGCAGAGTGTCTGCAGTCAGAGGCTGATCCAGCTCCACTGCAAGACAGACCTCTACAGCATCAACATCTACAACACCTATATGGAAACAAAAAACTAAAACAAATAAAAATAAATCCTGATAAGACCTGCCTATGTAACCTGAGACATCTCTCTGGTCTGAGAAAGATTAAACTCTGTTAAACCTGCGTCACGTTTTACGAACAGTAAACTGTTTGTTCCCAGCGATCTCTACTCAGAAAAATAATCAGTTTTATAGTGTAGAAACTCTAGCTTTCCTTTACTAGATCATCCAGGTTTCCATGGAGATCAGGAACCTGAGTTTAAACAGTAGATGGAGAACCGTGTTATTTTAGATAGCTTAGTGGGCATTTTATCCAGATGTTCACCTCTTCTTATGTTTTATTTTAATGAATAATTCCAGCTGTTATCCTCTCTGGCTGTCAATCATCAGCAGATGAACGGCAGCCATCTTCGTTGTGGGAGAAAAAAATCTCCTCCAGGAACAAACAGCAGGAAGCTGATAAAACTAAACACTAAACTAAAGATGAGCAACTTTCTTCTTCTTGTCTGATCTAGATGCTCTGTGGGTTTTTAAAGTCAAATGAAGGAACAGCATCTCTGACCACAGAGACCCAAACTTCTGTTCAGCTGATGATAAACGCCCACTTCATTTCACATTAAAGAAGAGGAAGCTGCAGAGCGCAGAGTGGCGAGCAGCATTGGTTCTGAGCCAGACTGAAAGTCTGGCTGAATAGAGGAACCCGTGTGCAGCAAAGCCTCAGGTATGTTCATCACACAGCGCCACATTTTAATATGTGCAATCAACATTTTCTTTATCTTAAATGAAGGTACAGATGGATGAATATTGCTTCTGGTCACCTTTCACACCCTGGAGGAGTCCGGTTGCTTTTCCTCTCCTCACTTTATTCTCAGCTGAGCTTTGATGAGGTTCAGAAATCAGCCGGTTTCCCAGATGAGTCCAGAGCTGTGAGAGAAAGTATTAGAAAACAGAGAGGATCCTAAGACTGAGAGGGCTGCAGCACCTGGAGGGATCATCCTGGGATGATGTTTCAGGTGATCTTTGTATCCTAGCGCTGCTTTCATGATCAAAGCGTTTAAACAATTTGATTTATTCAACCTTTGCTGCTGTGAAGCCAATCGCTTCCTGCTTCGATCAAAGCTTCTGCTGTCATAGACAGCCTCTCTTTGCTTCATAGAGGAGCTGAATCCCTCAAAGCAAAGCAAGCCCATATCCTCACCCCTCCACCACCATGCTTCCTGGTTTGGCTGGGTTTGCTGCTGTCCCATCAGAGATACAGAAGTCAGGGGCTTCCTTTAGGTCACAGTCCATCTAATTTAAAGATTTACTAAACTATTGTTTCCATCTTGTTCTGCTTTTATTTACTTGCCTGAGAACAACTTTAACAATAACTAGTAAATGAGTTTAACTAGCAGCTGCGGAAGCTGCTTTCTAATGGTTTATCTGTGAACAACCTGACCAAAGACAAAATGATGGTTTATAATTATAACAGACACCATCTGCTGCTTCTGGGGGCTGCTGCAGTGGGGTGGCGCGGTGGGGGGGTGGAGTGGGGGTTGTCGGTGTAGATGAAAAAATGGCAGGGCTGAAAGTCTTTCCCGCTCCGACCCAAACCTGTCTGTCCAAGGAGGAGACGCCTCTCCTCTCCTCCTCCTACAGAACAAACTGGATGAAGGCAGTTTTTCCAGAGAATGAACTAAAAGGTCATGACCTCCACTCCACCAAAGCTGAGGGACCAGCAGATGGGCGCCGCCAAAGTTTCTAACAACTTTTTTAACACCTTGCTTGTTAGAGAAGTTGTGGTGAAAAGTGCTGCATCTTGCACCTTGAACTCTTTGTGATAAACAGAAGTATGTTTGCTCTAGTCTTGCTTTTTTAAAACATGTCCAAAAATACCTTGTAAAATGATTTATGCTAGCTAGCGGCTAACTGTATCCTGCCTATTCATGCTTACCTTCATCATGACAGCAGCTGAATCATCTTAGTCTGATTGTTTGTTTGAGGAGGAGCCAACCAGAGGCCCCATCCGTACCGTTTCCTCTAAGACAGACATGTCCAAAGCTGGTCCTTGAGGGCCGCTGTCCTACAGGTTTTCAATGGTTCTTGTCTTAAGCACAGCGATTCATGTGACTGCAGTCAGTTGATCAGTTATTAATGGGAATCAGCTGTACTGAAGCAGGAAAACCTCTAAAACCAGACAAAGTCTGGAAGAAGATATCTAAAGTTCAACAACTGCTGCTAAAAAACAAAAAAATAATAATAATAATGACAAAGCTAGGCTCCCTGGAAGAGAAATAATAATAATTGAACTTCAATGATCTCCCACTGGAGGAATCTGCATCTGAAAAACTCACACAAAGAGGAAAGACAATTAGGAGAAATTTATTGATACAGTCACTTTAGTCTTCGGCGCTCAGACCACGGCAGGAAACATGGCATTTAATTTTGATAGTTATACATGAACAGGAGTAAAGGACAGGGCTGTTTCCCCCTGAAACTGGTGGTGGAGTGGAGATAGATGGAGTTGGTCAGTCTGTAGACTGCTGGTTGGAGAGACGGTCTGCTGAGCTTTATGGGGAGATCCAGTGGACTGAGTGAGCTGATACTAGAGCTTCACTCAGGGACCTGGAAGATGGAAGTCCAGCTGGATAACACAGGTTGAAAGAACCTGTCCATGATGAGCAAGCATGGAGCGACAGTGGAGAGGAAAAACTCCCCAGTGGGAAGAAACCTCTGGCAGAACCAGGCTCAACATGGCGGTCTGCTGCCGGACCGGTTAAGATGCGACTGGGAACGCAGTAAGAGTCCAGGAGGAATGACGCTCTGATGAAGCTTTAGCTACGATGGTGGAGGAGGGGCTGGAGGGGGGAGGAAACGGGCTCATCTGAATGAAGTCATAGCGTAACCACCACCTGCGCACAGGAGCAGACAGGTGCGTATCGGAGGACTTTTAAGATGAACTTTGGATGCTGATTGGCTTTCATGGAGGTGTGGTTCAAAGCTGATTGGCTGATAGGTGGATGAAGGAGAATAATCAGTTTATTCAGTTGAACTTCCGCCTAGGCTCCATTTAAGCCATCACCTTGGGAAGCAGTGGGCTGCCATTGTGCGGGGTTAAGGTTCTCGCTCAGGGACCCAGAGTGTCGGCAATGGAGACTGAAGCGGGTAATTTTAACCTTCTCAGAGTATAAGCTCACTGCTCTAACGACTAGGCCACCACTCCCCCATAAAACACTGAAAATATGTATCTATCTGAAAGTGAAAGCATATATTAGTGAACAGCAGCAGCTGTAAATACACTTGGATTTAGCTAAAAGCTAGTTTCCATCCATAGTCCCGTAGGATAGCAGCAGGTACGAGGAGAAACGTACGAAACGTGTAACAAGAAATACAGACCATAGATATAAACATAGATTTAAGAAGGACAAAAGACACAGAAAAAATCATAAAAATAAACAGTTTCAGAAGAAATACAAAGCAATACCCACAGATGACATAACAGACAGTGAAGAGGACGGCATCCTGCAGGTAGGCTGATGTTCTAAGGTGCTTTCCATATTGAGATAGATCATGCTAGATTGGTTTGCTGCTAAGGTGCTTTGCATTAAAGGAGGTAGGTAGTGCTAAGTTCTTCGTACCAGATTCTAGACTCTCACATATTTCCTAGTAATTACAGAACTGGTTACCAAGTAGCCATTGCTTAAGTTGTCACTCAAATGAAATAAAGAAATCTTAATTGCTTAGTTTGACAACAATAACAAAGTAGACCTGGAGGGCTGTGTGGGTCAGCATCAGTCTCCGAGCTCACAGCTATTATTACTAACAATGTTAGAAGGTATGTCGTCACAAACATGTTTACTTTCTTAGCCATGACTCAAAAAGACCGCATCCTATTTTAACTCTAAACACCGCCTCGCAGAGCGATCATCTGTTACCAAAGAACCAGCATCACATCCGTCCCTCTGTCCCTCCGTCCCTCTGTCCGTCCTGCATGAGCAGGTTTGGACTGGACCCCTCAGAGAGGCGGTCATGACTCAGTCCATCAATGCATGCTTGAGAATTAAGTTCAGAGTCAGTCCAGTTTATTTCTATAGATCCAATTCATTGCCTGTCATCTCAGGTCACCTTATAGATCCAGATCAAACAGATCATCCAGTCAGATTAACGGGCTCATTCCAGACATTCCGGTCACAGCGTCTGTAGCATTTATACTCCGTGTTGCTTCCCCTTGCACAGACAGCAAACTGAAACCACCACACTACCAGAGGAAGTAGAAAACAGCCGTTTATAACTTTATCAAAGCCTCTTCATGCCGTTCCAGAGGCACAGCAGTTTCCCCACAGACTGTTGATAAATCCATCTCCTATTAATGTCCTTTTACATATGATGGATTATCAGTGTTGAGTTTCACTGATTCAGGCCTCAGAGCTACGAGGCCACCAATGTCTGAGTGAGAAGAATGTTTGGGAAAACTATTCCCATAAAAAACAGGTTCATGTTTCTGTTTAAATAAACTCAAACTTTATTTATAAAACACGTTTAAAACAACCGTGGGGGTGACCAAAGTGCTGTGCAGGAATCACAGTTGCAGAGCATAAAAAGCTAAAATACATAAACACAGAAAAAATGAATGGAGATAAAATATAATAGGATAAATGTTTCAATTAAAATACATTTTAAAATAAAATAAAATTCTGCCAAATGTCCACTTAGACTTGATTAAAGCCAGGGAGAAGAAGTTTGCTTTTAGAGAGGATTTTTTTAGAAGGATCCTGCCGATGGAATAAGGCAAGGCAAGGTATTCCAGAGTCTCGCTGCCATAAAGGCACCACCAGCTTTGTTGTTACGGTTGCTAGGCGACAGAGCATATGGTGGTGAAAGCCGCTGAAGGCTGAACCTGTTTGAATTCACAGCCAAACTCTTCTGGTCTCTTTATTTTCATGGACTTCCAAGGATCCAGTCCAGGTAGACCGCGTCTTCTAAGGACCCATAAATTCAAACGCAGCCAATAAGTTTAAAAACTCAGAAAACAGCCGCCCCTAACACGCGGTTGCACACTTTTTAAAAGGCATACAGATTCCCAAGTACTCTACTACACTAAACTCAGGACAAAAAAGGGAACCAAGAAATGAAGATGAAAGAAACACATACAGTGGGGCAAAAAAGTATTTAGTCAGGCACCAATAGTGCAAGTTCTCCCACTCAAAAAGATGAGCGAGGCCGGTAATTTTCATCATAGATATAACTCAACTATGAGAGACAAAATGAGAAAAAAAAATCCAGAAAATCACATTGTCTGATTTTTAAAGAATTTATTTGCAAAATATGGTGGAAAATAAGTATTTGGTCAGTTACAAACTAGCAAGATTTCTGGCTCTCACAGACCTGTAACTTCTTCTGTAAGAGGCTCCTCTGTCCTCCACTCGTTACCTTCATTAATGGCACCTGTTTGAACCCGTTATCAGTATAAAAGACACCTGTCCACAACCTCAAACAGTCACACTCTAAACTCCACCATGGCCAAAACTAGAGAGCTGTCAAAGGACACCCGAAACAAAATGATAGACCTGCACCAGGCTGGGAAGTCTGAATCTGCAATAGGTAAACAGCTTGGTGTGAAGAAATCAACTGTGGGATCAATTATTAAAAAATGGAAAACATACAAGACCACTGATAATCTTCCTCGATCTGGGGCTCCACGCAAGATCTCACCCCGTGGGGTCAAAATGATCACAAGAAGGTGAGTAAAAATCCCAGAACCACACGGGGGGACCTAGTGAATGACCTGCAGAGAGCTGGGACCAAAGTAACAAAGGCTACCATCAGTAACACACTACGCCGCCAGGGACTCAAATCCTGCAGTGCCAGACGTGTCCCCCTGCTTAAGCCAGTACATGTCAAGGCCCGTCTCAAGTTTGCTAGAGAGCATTTGGATGATCCAGACGATGACTGGGAGAATATCATATGGTCAGATGAAACCAAAATAGAACTTTTTGGTAAAAACTCTACTCGTCGTGTTTGGAGGAGAGAGAATGCTGAGTTGCATCCAAAGAACACCATACCTACAGTGAAGCATGGGGGTGGAAACATCATGCTTTGGGGCTGTTTTTCTGCTAAGGGACCAGGACGACTGATCCGTGTGAAGGAAAGAATGAATGGGGCCATGTATCGTCACATTTTGAGTGAAAACCTCCTTCCATCAGCAAGGGCATTGAAGATGAAACGTGGCTGGGTCTTTCAGCATGACAATGATCCCAAACACACCGCCCGGGTAACGAAGGAGTGGCTTCGTAAGAAGCATTTCAAGGTCCTGGAGTGGCCTAGCCAGTCTCCAGATCTCAACCCCATAGAAAATCTTTGGAGGGAGTTGAAAGTCCGTGTTGCCCAGCGACAGCCCCAGAACATCACTGCTCTAGAGGAGATCTGCATGGAGGAATGGGCCAAAATACCAGCAACAGTGTGTGAAAACCTTGTGAAGACTTACAGAAAACGTTTGATCTCTGTCATTGCCAACAAAGGGTATATAACAAAGTATTGAGATGAACTTTTGTTATTGACCAAATACTTATTTTCCACCATATTTTGCAAATAAATTCCTTAGAAATCAGACAATGTGATTTTCTGGATTTTTTTTTTTCTCATTTTGTCTCTCATAGCTGAGATATATCTATGATGAAAATTACCGGCCTCTCTCATCTTTTTAAGTGGGAGAACTTGCACTATTGGTGGCTGACTAAATACTTTTTTGCCCCACTGTAAACTCACTGACAGCCAGTCACACCACATCATTCACACCATGAAATCAGAGCACTTTTATAAACCATTTCAGATGAAACATCAGCATAAAGAGTCAAAAAGTTCAAATAAATATAATGTTCTGGATTCGGACCCAAGATTCAACCATGACAGGTCAGTCACGTTTAAAGTATTTATTGAAACAGCAGCGTTCAAACAGCGCTGGACTGTGCAGCTTTAAATAACCGGATGGAGCGTCATGGTAACGAGAGGAGCCAGAGGGCTGAGTGTCAGCCAGAGACAGGCAGGAGGCTTCGGGGTCAGGGGCGTCCGTTTGTTTGCGGGTGCAGAGCGTTGAGCGGTCGACAAACCGACAGGCTGTGTGGGCTTTCTAGAGGCTTTAGTCCAGGGGCAGTCCAGGTCCGGTAACGGGGTCCAGTAATCCAGCAGGTTTCTCAAGTTCCAGGTCCGATATCCGAATTATCAGAGAGAGTTAAGGGGACAGGCAGCCTCAAGTACTCACAGGCAGAAAGGGGTCAGAAGCATGGCGGGTCAATCCAGATTCCAGAGGCTGAAAGAGCAGGTCTCAGGCAGGCAGACAAATCCAGAGAGGGATCAGGCAGGCTCAGAGACTGGGGACAAAGACAGGCAGGTAGACAGGTAATCAAACAATGTAGGCTGGAACGTTCTCACCGGGCTGGTTGGGAACGATCTGGCAGTGGAGTCAGATCAGGACGGAGCCTTTATGCAGGTGGCGACACTAGAGAGGAGGGTGGAGACCGAATCAGAGAGAAGCAGAATCTACTCCAGTGCCGGGATCATTACAATACATGCTTTGCAAAAACCTGACTTAACCAGCTCGTCCAAGCTCAGCACCTTATTCAAACATCCGACTGGACTCATCAAGTGAGTCCAATCTGAACGTGATGACTTGATGAGCTGAATGGAGTCTGGTTTTCTAGGAAAGAAACCTGCAAACCTTCTAGAACCAGTTGACACCCCTGGTCTTCAGGGTGGCTGGGCTCTTCCTTAAGCCTCTGTCACACCTTGAGGATTTATCCAGCGTCTGCCTGACATCCCAGAATCTTCTAAAATGCTGGCATACGCTGAACTTTCTATGTGTTTTTACTATTTTTTTTTCAACTTATTTCCAAAGACCGCCTAACTAATGCATAACGCATGTTTTCCCATGAAATGTCACAAGCAGCCCAGAGGCGCCCAGGCTGCAGAAAAAGATTAATTTGATCACATTATTTTGAAGATCAATAATATGATTGAAACTCCACCACTGAGTTTACATCTTTGCAATGATGTTTGACGAACTCCAGTTTGTTTCCCATTCCAATTAAAGACACTAGTCGACCTTTCCAAGGAATCAAAAAAGGTTTTTGGCATTAAAAGGGGAATAGAATGAAATAGAAAAAAAATTTAGGAAAGAAATTCATCTTGACAACATTAATCCTTCCCAGAAGGGAGAGCGGAAGATTAAGGCAACTCTGTGTTGGGATCTGGAGATTCCCCACCTTCTCCAGCAGAGTGTGCTGTGGATCCTCCTGGGCTCGCCACATTAGACGAACCAGCTAGTTTGGAGGATTTAATCCGTCTGACTATCAGGTTGGATAACAGGCTACGGACTAGAAATCTCTCTAGACAGAAAGATCGAAATTTTTTTGTTTCAACCCCTGCATCTGATAATGCTTCTGTCTTTCCTGGCTCCCCAGAATCCGTTTCCAAGCCGAGGTCAAAGGATCTGTCTCGCCCAGCTCCCGTCAAGGTATCTTATTTCTCTCCTTCTGAAGGAGCGGAAAGTGAACCCATGCAAATCGGACACACCAGGCTATCTCCTGAAGAAAGGCAACGAAGATTCAGAGCTAAACTGTGCCTGTACTGTGGTGAGACTGGACACTTTATTGCTTCTTGCCCAACTAAATCAAAAGCCTGGGCCCGTCAGAGGATGTGAGGAGTCTGACGGGCCACCTAAGATCTGGAAAAACTCCTCATTTATTGTTACCAGCTACTCTGTTTTTTGATAACCAGAATCTCACCCTGTCAGCATTCATCGATTCAGGGTGTGAAAGAAATCCAATTGATTCTGAACTGGTCCAGCAGCTAAAGATTGAGACTGTTCCTTTAATCAAACCCCTTCGAGTCTCTGCCATCGATGGAAAGAAATTACATCAAGTTACTCATCAAACACAACCGTTGGAACTGTTGATCTCTGGAAACCATCGGGAAAAGCTAACCTTTTTTGTTTTTCCTTCAGCTTGTTCCCCCCTGGTGTTAGGATTCGAATGGCTGGAACGTCATAACCCCCACATCAACTGGGCTGAACGCCACATTGAATCCTGGTCAACTTCCTGTCACGAATCCTGTCTTCGTTCTGCGGCTCCTACTATTCAGTCCCCTAGAGGTAGGGGGGAGATGGACTCTCCTGACCTTACTTCTGTTCCCCTTGAGTACCAGGATTTGGCTCCAGTCTTCAGTAAGGTCAGTGCGACGTCTCTTCCACCTCACAGACCATATGACTGCGCCATTGATCTATTACCTGGAGCCCCTCTTCCCAGCAGCAGGCTGTATAACATTTCCAAACCTGAACGAGAGACTATGGAAAAATACATTAACGAATCCCTGGCTGCTGGAATAATTCGTCCATCCTCATCCCCACTCGGTGCTGGTTTTTTCTTCGTGGGAAAAAAGGATGGTTCCCTGCGCCCCTGTATTGATTACAGAGGTTTAAATCAGATCACTGTGAAAAATAAGTATCCTTTACCATTACTGGCCTCTGCTTTTGAACCTGTACAAGGTGCTTCAGTGTTTACCAAACTCGATCTGAGAAATGCTTATCACCTCCTCAGAATAAGGGAAGGGGATGAGTGGAAAACAGCCTTTAAGACCCCCTTAGGGCAATACGAGTACCTGGTCATGCCTTTTGGTCTCACTAACGCTCCTGCTTGTTTCCAAGCTCTGGTTAATGACGTCCTCAGAGATTTTTTGAAAATTTTTGTTTTTGTTTACATCGATGACATTTTGATTTACTCCAAGAACCTCTCTGACCACAAAAAACATGTTCGTTTAGTCCTTCAGAGACTGCTGGAGAATAAGCTTTTTGTGAAGGCCGAAAAATGTGAATTTCATCAAAAGTCTGTTACTTTCCTAGGGTTTGTGCTCGAGGGTGGGCAGGTGAAGCCATCACAGGATAAGATAAAGGCAGTTCTGGATTGACCTACACCTGAAAACCGCAAGCAACTTCAGAGATTCCTCGGTTTTGCAAACTTCTACAGGAGATTCATCAAAAATTATAGCCAGACAGCCCTACCTCTTACAGCTCTTACTTCTGTTAAGATAACTTTTCAATGGACTCCTGAAGCCGAAGAGGCCTTTAATAAATTAAAGAAACTCTTTGCCAGCGCTCCCATTTTGGTTCAGCCAGATCCAACGAAGCAGTTCATCCTCGAGGTTGATGATCTGATTCCGGTGTTGGAGCTGTGTTGTCTCAGAAGTCTGATTCTGATCAAAAAAGACTCATCCTTGTGCTTTCTATTCACGCAGACTCTCTCCAGACGAGCAAAATTATGACGTTGGTGATCGAGAACTTCTGGCCATTAAGCTCGCACTGGAGGAATGGAGACACTGGCTCGAGGGGGCTGAGCATTCAGTACTGGTTTGGACAGACCACAAGAACCTGGCCTATATTCAATCAGCCAAAAGGTTCAATTCACGGCATTCAAGGTGGTCTTTATTCCTCTCTCGGTTTAATCTCATCATTTCATACAGACCTGGTTCCAAAAACGTCAAGCCCGACTCTCTCTCTCGTCTGTATTCATCCGATCAACCTGAGACACCAGAACCAGTTCTTCCCGCCTCATGCACTGTAGGAGCCGTTTCCTGGGAGATCACTGATTTGATCAACTCTGCCCTGGCCTCAGAACCTGACCCAGGTAATGGTCCTCCTAATAAAATGTATGTTCCTTCGTCCGTCAGATCCCGCCTCATCCAGTGGATGCACGCAGCTAAATTTTCGGCCCATCCTGGAGTAAGCAGAACCATCGCCCTCATAAGCAGGCGATTTTGGTGGCCGTCCTTACATAAGGACGTTAAGGAGTACGTGCTGGCTTGTCCCATCTGCGCCCGAAATAAGACCTCTCACCAACCACCTTCTGGCCTGTTACATCCTCTACCGGTTCCAACCCGTCCTGGTCGCATATCGCCGTTGATTTCGTCAATGGTCTTCCGATTTCTCGAGGTATGACTACAATTCTAACCATTATTGATCGATTCTCCAAGGCCTGTCATCTGATTCCCCTCAGAAAGCTCCCTACTGCATTCCAGACGGCTCAGCTTCTGGTGAAGCATGTTTTTCGCCTCCATGGTATCCCTCAGGAAATCCTCTCTGATCGTGGTCCCCAGTTCATCTCTCAGGTCTGGAAAGCTTTCTGTTCGGCTCTAAACTGCAAATCCTCCTTAACTTCCGGTTACCATCCTCAATCTAACGGGCAGATGGAGAGGATGAACCAGCAACTCGAGTCCACTCTCCGCTGCCTGACCTCAAATAATCCTTCCGACTGGAGTCAATTTTTTACCTGGATTGAGTATGCACACAACTCTCTCAGATCTGCTTCCACTGGTTTGTCTCCCTTCCAAGTGTCTCTAGGTTATCAGCCTCCACTCTTTCCTGCAGACGAGAGAGAGATATCTGTAAGATCTGTCCACCATCACATCCGTCGTTCCCAACGTATTTGGAAGGAGACCATCACTGCCCTCACCCGTTCCTCTGTGTCTACCAAGAGGTTTGCGGACTCTAGGAGACGTCCGGCTCCCAACTTCATCCCTGGCCAAGAGGTTTGGCTGTCGACCCGGGACATACCCCTGAAAGGTATGTCCAGGAAGCTTTCCCCGAGGTTCATTGGTCCTTACAAGGTGGATCGAATCATCAATCCCTCTGCTGTCCGCCTACATTTGCCTCCTTCCCTTCGCATCCACCCCACATTCCATGTCTCCCAGTTGAAACCTGTCATTTCCAGTCCTTTGTGCCCACCATCCGACTCCCCTCCACCCACCCGGGACATCGACGGTCACGTGTCTCATTTATACCAATATATCTAAGTCCTGTGAGACTGAATTTGAATGGAAAGTCAGAATGTTGAAGACCACAAGCAGCTGTGTTTTAGGAAAGCATTCACTCTGTTCCAAATTCAATTTGTAGCCTGAAAATAAGACAAAATAATTTAAGATACACAAGACAGTCGGGAAAGAAGTAGTGGAATTAGATACATATAGCAACAGATCGTCTGCATATAAGGGCAATTTATATTCTGTCCCGGTCTGAAAAAACCCACTAAATGAGGGGGATGCACCAATGCAATAGACAAAGGCTCAATTGCAATGTTGAAGAGCCAAGGCCACAACAGACAGCCTTGACTTGTTCCCCGCCCAAAAGAAAAATAATTGGAGTATATATCATTATTATGGACACTGGCCCTGGGAGATGCATAGATTAGACGAATCCAGGAAACTGATGTATCACCGAATCCGAACCTCTTCAGAACCCCAAACTAGTACTCCCCCTCATCCCTGTCAAATGCTTTTACAGCGTCAAGGGAAATAAGCATTTCAGGCATATCAGAAGAACGCTTTGAGTTATGACATTTAAAAGGCTGCAAATATTAAAGAATAATTGACGCCCTTTGACAAAGCCATTTTGCTCTTCAGATATAACCAAAGGAAGGGCCTTCTCAAAACTGTCATGATTTATTTAAGGATCTGACCAAAAAGCAGAGAACCAATCAGAGAGCAAGGCAAAAGTTTGAACAGGTTTATTGTGGAAAGGGTTGAGGGGTTGTATCTGGTACTCAGAGCTCTGGTGAACTGGAACTGGAAGGGAGGAGGGAAGTCACAGAGGTGAGTTCAGGTACTGTGGGAATCTTGGATGCCGTAAGGATAATTCTAGTGAGGGACTCACGTTTGGGAGGGCTCTTCTCTCGCTTCAAATCCAGTCTGTTTGGGTTGACCTAGTGAAGGGAGGACTCGTTGGAGAGCGGACAGGTAGACCTTCGTTGGACCCAGAGGAGTATGAGAGGACTGTCACTCAGAAATCCAGGAGAACTTGAACGGCACTTGTGGAGGTTAATCCTCTGCTCAGTGTGAGACTCAAACAATCCTTCCAGGGGGAAAAGGCCAAACATTCAGCTTGCAGGATGACTTCCTGCCGAAAGGCAAAGACAAAAAACAAGGTTAGGCTCAGCGAAAAAACAAACACTCAGTTAGAGTCAGCAAAACTCAGCTTGGCTAGAGTACCCAAAACTGGCAAACACTCTGGCTTCGAGGTAGTGACAGTCCACTGCTTAAGTACTCCTCCCGATAATGATCCAACGAGACGCATGTGTGCAGGAAGAACCAACGAGGACAGGGTGCCACCTGGTGGTGGAGGGAGAGACAAACACAAACAATAGACCACACAACTGGATTCCTGACAAAAACGAAAAGCAATCAAGTTGGCTAGCACCTTTACTTTTGAATTTAACAAGGACAGTGGTCTGTGAGAGCCATTTAAATTCATGTCCTTGTCCTTTTTGTGAAGTAAAACTGTAGTAGCTTGTGTTAAGGGGGTAAAGACTAGCATTCTAAAGATTCGTTAAACATAGCCAATAATATTGGTGCCAATTTTTCAATGAACTTCTTATAAACTCGATGGGAAACCCATCAGGGCTCATTAATTTTGAGTAAGGACTGTTCTAATTACCTGTTGGGTATTTGAATACTAGGTATTATACAAGAGTTGACTTGAATTCGTAATTGATGTGCTAATAAACGGCCAACCTTGTCCCCGTAATACGATATGAAATTAAATCAATCACTGAACACCCATACACTGTTTAAATAATTCTGGTGAGGGACTTATAGCACATCTTTGATCAAGCTTAGCAATGACTATGCTCAATTCAGTAAGCCTTGAGTTATGTCTTTTATTAGACAGAGATGTGGAGTAAGTTATTTGTACTCTGAGATACGACTTAAGTGTTTCCCATCACAGTGAATGAGAAGTGGAGTCATTCTTATTAAACAAACTCTTCAATTGTATTAGAAATAAAGTCCCAAAATTCTTCATCTGCCAGTAAAAGAGAATTAAACCGCCACTCGCATGATGTAAAATGTCCAGACAGTTACTGTAGCAATGAAGCCTGCACAGAATTGCTCGAGGACGTTTGCCTGGTTTGGGTTGAAGAGAGCGATGAGACCGGTCCACCGGGCTGAGTGCTTCCTTCAGTAGCGCCGCCACAGCGGTAGGTGAGCAGGAAGCAGGTCCCTCCACGTCGATGCTCCTGATATTGATACGGTGCGATCATGGCTATAAGTTCTCACACTTGACTTCCAACATGGTGACCTTAGCTGAGCTCCAGAGTGGTTTTCATACTGGCAAAGTCTTCAGTGCAACTTGTGAGTAGCTCCTCCACATCCCCCACCGTAGCTGTTAGCTTAACCAGCTTAGCATCAGTAGCTGCAACGTCAATATCTAGCTGCGTCTTCATGGCTGGTACCTTAGCTTTAATGGATGACGCTTCTCCAAGAACCTCTCGAAGTTCCTTCTTAAGAATGAATATCGGCGGGGTGGCTTTGGTGGTGCAATGGTTAGCGCACACGACCCATGTATGGAGGCCTAAGTCCTCGAGGCGTGCGACCCGAGTTCGAATCAGGCCTGTGGTCCGTTCCTGCATGTCTCTCCCTCTCTCTCATATAAAACGAGCCACTAGTACCATAAAAACTCAAAAGAAAGAATGAATATGGGCAATATCTTCTTTCAAAGAGAGTAGTTTGAGGTTTAGGGTATCGGTGTCCAGGTGCATCTGATTCGGGGAGGTTACAACGCATGGTTGTAGGAGGAAAGAAGCTGTGGCCTGTAAGCTTTGACATCGCCGCATGGTGCAAAAAGATAAACACAGGACCAGAGTGCTAAAACGTAAATAACAAAGACTTGATTTACAATAAAAAGCACATCTGAATAACAATTTTAAACTAAATTGGCAGGAGGTACCACCCACGTTCTACTCCATTGACAGCTCAACAGCGCCCCCTGGACATGCTATATGTCTAAAGGTTTATGGTGTTTTTATAGGTGTAACGGGTACCGGGGTTCTGGACCCGTCAGCAGGAGATGAAGCTGAAAAACAGCATGTAAAGGAGCACACAGGAAACGCTGTCTGTGTTACTCAATTTCTCTCAGTTTATTTATTGAACAAAGCAGCTCATTTAACTGTTACAGCCCGATTTATAGTTCAGCAATTTACTGTACATTTTAGTAATATTCCATCATAGACATAAACATGCTAACCAACTCGCAACACAGCCATGTTAGCTACTTCCTGTAGCCGCTGCTGGCTCTGAAACACAACAAAACTCCTCTACTGTCTTCCACACATTTCTTGAACAGTACCAAATAATATAATAATAATGATAATAATAATAATAATAATAATAATAATAATAATAATAATAATAATAAAACACTTTGTTAACATAAACTTCAAGATGATTCTCACCTGAAAAACAGCATGTAAATGCAAACGGGAGACGCCGTTTCTCTCAGGCAGAGCAACAGGCAGTTCATAGTCTCCATGCGCCACCTACTGCTGAAACACCGTAACTACGGTCATTAACAACAAATAAAATAACTACTTATCATAACCTCATAAATAATTTAAAAAATGCATGCTTCTTTTTTCAATGGTGGGCACACACCAGTGGGCATCACATAGGCTTGGAATGCTAATTAGGACCTTTGCTATACTGCCACCTGAAGGGCTGGAGTTAAAAGTGTTTCTTCCTCTGGTTAAATGTCACTTCACCAACAATAAAGTGCCTCTGTGATTTCAATATTTGTGTTTAAAAGTTATTTGAATACTTTAAAACAGCATTTGTCCAGCTGTAGTTTTCAGACAAACTCTTGACAGAATAGCTGATAAATTCCCAAGTAGACTTTATTTCTTACTGCAGCTGTTTTACAGTGTTTTAATTTAGTGAGGTCAGAGTAAATGGGGCTGAATACAAATGTTTTTTTTCTTTTCAAACAATATTTTGGAAATAATTTGTCCTTTAACTTCTGTCAAATTTGAATCAAATACCTTGAACATTGTTGTTGTAAAATAAAACGTTCCTGTATTTACATTTTCATTAAAGTCGATCATCATAAAAATGAAGTAAATCAAATGTTTGCTTTTTTCAGGATCAATGGAGGACACGTCCCTTGGACATTCTGTCAATAATGCCTCCTTCTCCCTATGTCCATCAGCTGCAACGCTCTACTTCCTCCCCTCCTTCTATACCCTCCTCTTCCTCACTGCTCTGCCAGGGAACTTCCTATCACTGTGGGTCTTCCTGCGCTGCATCCCCTCCATCTCCCCCACCCACATTTACCTTTCCCACCTGAGCATCTCTAACATGGTGATGGCTGTCACCGTGCCCTTCCTCGCAGCGTACTACGCCTGGGGCTCCTACTGGGATCTAAAACAGATTCCGTGTCAGATAGTCCTGCACGGCGTCACCCCTGTGCTCCACATCAACATCTACATCAGCCTGCTGATTCTCACAGGCGTGGCCCTCAGTCGCTTTGCCATCCTCATCCGTAACACCCATGCCTCCAGGCCGAGCGCCTGCATCCGCCTGCTGCCACGCGGCCTCTTCTCCAGTCTCACGCAGATCTCTTTTGCACACAGCATGTGCGCCTTGCTGTGGGTGGTGGCAGTGGGAGGTATTGTTCCAGTGACCGTTTACTACTCTGTGAATGAAGCCATGAAGAGTGCAGCCGAGGCAAAGAAAGGTGGCTGTAAGAAGGTGTGCTACAGCCCTGTGGTGGAACTAGGAGGCAGCGTGTCTTCCACCTCCAGCATTACCGTCATCGTTCTGTTCTTTGCTCTCTACCTGGTGGTGCTGCTCTCTTATGTGACCGTCCTGAAGCACCTCAGGCGCTCTCGACGCAACGCCAACATCACCAGCTCCCAGAGCCTGCTGGCACGGGTCTCCCGGAACATCGTGGTCATCCAGGT
The DNA here is from genome assembly GCA_030533445.1 of Cyprinodon diabolis. Classification (NCBI taxonomy): domain Eukaryota; kingdom Metazoa; phylum Chordata; class Actinopteri; order Cyprinodontiformes; family Cyprinodontidae; genus Cyprinodon; species Cyprinodon diabolis. The sequence goes on along the minus strand of CM060068.1, from coordinate 48,799,372 downwards.
GAGATCTTTCAGAACCGACAGCCGTTTCATCACTTAGTTCTGGATCTGTGAACGGGAAACCTCTGACTTTCAGACAGTCCCAGAATAGAGCTGAAGTTTTAACCATTATTAGGGGGGGGGGGGGGGGGGGGTGTGAGACCACTCCAGGACCACTGACCCAGTCAGCAAACACTGCCATTATATCTCGAACCCAGGTCATGAGGCACCATCCATAGCTTTGGCGTCCTACAGACAGTGTTAGCATGTGATTGCTGCGGGAGTACATTTTTGCATGGCAGCAACTAATTGCTAGCACCATCATCCCATCAGTACCAGTAAGCAAAACTAGTCTATTGATAGATGAACTGACTAGATCACTGAACTAGGTCTGCACCGGTCAGCAGTCGTTTTCCAGCAGTTCTATCAACATTCATTATGCAACTGATATCTTATGCTGCATTCACACCAGACGCAGCAGGCGCGGCAGAAGCAGCGAGTTTACATGCAAAGTCAATGGTTGATGCGCGTCAAGGCGCAGCAAAACGTCCCGCAGCGCGTTTTGAGCAGCAGGCGCAGCGCGTCTGAGCAGCTGAAGCAGCGCGTCGGGCGCATTTAAGCATCTGACGCGCGTGACGAGCCGCAAACGCACTGCTGCTCCAGATGGAAAAATTGAACTTTTGCTGCTCGAAGCGCCGCGTCAACCAATCAGAGGAGCGGATCTGGGAGCTAACAGAGAGACAGACACGGCGCTGATGACACAGAGCGCTGTGATCGCTACTCTGAAACAGTTTATTGACGCATAAATTAACTTAAAATGCTGAAACTTGCCGACAGAATATGTTGGCTTTATTATCCTGCTGCCTGCAGTTTGTATTATTTAGATGAAAAACACCTACCAGCCGCCGCGGTGAACCGGCGACCCGGCCAGAGGCTGCTGATGAAGGGATTCCTACTGTCGGCGCACCGCTGGTATGTGGGGGTCTGAGCGGCTCCAACAGAAAAAATATTGGAAGGCAGGATGATAATCTGGATGAACTGACTGCACTGATTAAGTTTTCAGGTGTATTTTCTCATTTAAAAACATATTAAAACTACTTTATTCCCACTGATCACAGCAAATATAGCTGCAAGGAAAAGAAAGGACAGTAAAGCTCCGCCCAACGTGCGTCAGACACACTTTTGGACCGCGCAGCCAGAGCAGCAAAGCTGCTTCAGCCGCACGTCAGAACTAACTGGTACAAGCAGCAAAAATGAAGCAGCAGACGCTGCGTCCGGTGTTAACGTAGCATTAGCGGAGTCTTCAGCTGAATATTTTTGAAAATGAAACCTTTACAGTTTCTCAGTGTTCGATGCTGAACTGTCTCATATTTCTGCCTCAAGCTGAAGCTCAATGCAGCAAGATGGTGCAAGGCAGATCGTGCGGGACAGGAAGTGGTAAACAGAAAAAAATAACACATCTGGTCATAATAAACCATTTGCCCTGACTTCATGAGTCACCGTAATAGTCCACAGAAGGCCTCATTTTGTTTTACCACTGTTGCAATGTTGTAAACTGCTTCTTTTCAAAGAAAGATGATATAAAAATCAAGTTTACAACTTTATAAAGCCTGAAATGTCTGGAAGGGAACAGAGAAATGACCCGACTAGCCTTTGCAAAAGTCATAAAGATTTTGCTCTTGCTCCCTAAGACTGATTTTCTGTGAGCCTGATGCTGAGCCCACCTGACTGCTGAACTCAGTATTTTTTGGGCCCCCTCTGTGGGCGCCTTTCATGGCAGCCCGACTGTCATCTTTCAGGCAGGACTCAGCCCAGACGTGTCATAATGCTAGCTCTTGGACTCTTCAGTAGGCACAGAGAGAAGCAGATTTAAACAGGTTGTTTTTCAGGATCAAGCAAGGAGAGCAGAGTATGGCACTGAGAGGCACTGAGAGGCACTGAGAGGGAAAACAAGTTGTTAAATGGGGATGGATGGATTATGGAAAGCTGTTTAAAACAGTTTAAGTCAGCTTACAGTGAGCAGGAGTCCATGAAGCCCGGTCTTTGCTGGTTGGAAGTAGATGTTGGGGTGTGAGAGCGGAGACACTGGTCTTTCAGTTTGTTTGGAGATGAGGGTGGACAGGTTAGAGCCGGGAGTTCTGAAGGCCTAGTTGGTGGAAGGAGCAGGATGGAAGCCTCGGGGAGGTAGATCCAACAGGAGTCTTTTCCAAAGTGGATCCTGAAGCACAGAAGTACAATTAGGTTTTAGACAGAAGAACCAACAGGAGGGAAAAAACTCAATACTGATATTTCTCCAAGTTGGCTTGTTACCACTCTGAGTATAATAACCGTCTGCCGTCTGCTTGAGGGAGACTGCTCCTTCTTAAAGGCCACCACTGATTGAGGGAATGGAACCCAGCTGGACTCAATTAGCCTGCCACCCTGTGAGAGAAAAGGGAAAAGACACGCAGCCACTCCACCCAGCTCTGGAAACCTGACAAGACGAGGGAGATGTGGAGCCATCAGGTCATCTACATCCCATTGGTCCAGGTTGGACTGGATTCAATGGCTGGCAGCATAAATCCATGACTTAGAGATGACCTGATGGCTCCACATCTCCCAGAACTCACTTAGTTCTAAGAACCCAGAGCTGCTTTGCCGCTAGACTCAGAGTATTTCCTGCGACCTTCAGTTTTATTGCTCCCAGTCTCTGGGATGGCCGTTCTGATTAAAAACTGTTCAGCAGCACAAGAGTTAGGAACATGAGAACCAAGCTGCAGCGTGGGCTGAAGGACAGGTTGATGTTCCATTAACAGGAAACACTGCATCATCGACAACGGGGTTAAAAACAGGTAAACACTGAGATGAAACCCGACCAAGAGTTGTTCATGCTGAGGAGTGGAGACAATCACAGACTTAGCTGAGCTCAGAGCTGCTCCATGAGGACGGAGATGACTGGAGATGACTCCACCAGAGGCAGGATGTAGCTCTCTGGGTTTAGCAGGAATTTTCCTCTCGGAAGATGCAGCTTGAAAAAAGTTTCCTGCTACAGGAACTTACTGCTCTTCCTCTTTCTCACATTAAAACAGTTAAACATGCAAACTTACAGGAACCTGATGAGCTAAATATCTTTCCTTCCTGTTTGTGATTAAAACTGCTGATTGGAGATCTCACCAAGGAGGTGTCATCACCTGGCACTCGTTCCCATGACGGATTCTGTTATTGAGCATGAAGACAAACATGTTTGCAGTGAAGAAACAGCTGATTGTCACTGATAGTGATCACAGCCAACAGATTGTTTCCTGCTTTCCATACAGAACCACTGCAGATAGCATCTTGGTTTCTTTAGCGAATGTCAGGAATTTAACTGTCTGTAGAACCTCTTGTTCACTAACTCTGTGCAGGTGGTTCTCTCTATCTGCATGCTGCCCTATCACATCTTCAAACCAATCGTCCTCACCCTGGCTTATGACCCTCCCGCCCTGCAGCAGTCCTCCTGTCCTTCCAAACACTCCTGTCATCCAATCAACACCTTCATCGAGGTAGCTATGCTTCGCCTCTTCATCTCACTGTCTGGGTTCAGAGCAGATTGCATGACCTTCTCCTCTCTCTCCAGGTGAAGAACTTTTTATTCTTGCTTGCTGCTCTGAGATCCTCCACTGACCCTGTGATGTACTTCCTGTTGGACAGGACCTTTCGTCAACAGACCCTCAGGCTTCTGGGAAGCCGCAGGAAAGACTCAAATAAAAAACTGATGGTTTGGTCAACTACAGAAGGGGCCAATCAGAAGACAGAAAACATGGGGGAGGGAAACATGATCTTATCTAGTGAGGTGCTGAGATGAGAAAGACGTTATCAGATCAACTGGGACACACAGATGTCTCTGACTGTCTCCATTGTGAAAATGTGATTCTCCTCCACTTTGATGACTGTTCAGCATCCTGAAATGTTGCCCAAAGGACTCAAGAGTTGATCAATATTATGGCTGCTTGGTGCATTACTGTATCCTGACCAAAATATAAATGCTGATTAGATTTGTGATCTTTTAGATTATGGCTGAAATCTTGGTGTCATGATGGACTCAGGCCTGAACCTTCAGAGTTCAGAAAGGCCACTATTACTAAGTCAACCTTTTATAATCAACCTCCCAGACCACTCAGGTCTTCTAGTTCCAGCCTCCTCTGTCCACCCAGAACTAGAACCAAACATGGAGAAGCAGCATCTATGCTCCATGGATCTGGATCAAACTCCCAGCAGACTGGAAAACAGCTGAAAGCCTGAGTTCTTTGAAGTCAGAGTTAAAAACCTGTTAGTTTAGATCTGCCGTTGACTGATGGAGATAAACTGGTAACTGAGGGATTATTAGTTTAAGGTTTTGATCCAACTGTTTGATTGGTTTTACTACCTGCTTCTATTCTGCTTTTATTTTCCTTCTGTGTTACTGTTTGATTCATGTAAAACACTTTGAATTATTCGTGTACTGACCTTTGCTTTCAAAATAAACTTGCTTTGCATTTAGAGTTCAATTCTATTCAGTTTATTTCTATAGAGCTAATTTACAACAAATGTCATCTCAGAGCTCTTTCCAGTTCACCAGATCATCCAGTCAGAGTGATTCAAAGTTTTCTCGTACTCGTCGTCTGCCGCTTTATCCAGAACCGGGTCGCGGGGGCAGCAGACTAAGCAGAGACTCCCAGACTTCCCTCTCTGCAGCCAGCTCTGTTGGGGGAAGCCCTAGGCCCTCCCAGGACACTTCCAGTGTGTCCTGGGTCGTCCCCTGGGCCTCCTCCCGGTGGGACGTGCCTGGAACACCTCTCGAGGGAGGTTTTCTATCTAAGGAAAACCAGCTGATTGCATCGACTCATTGACTCTTCAGCAATCCCTCACACTAAGCATGCTTGTAGCGACAGTGGAGAGGAAAAACTCCCTTTGAACAGGAAGAAACCTCCAGCAGAACCAGGCTCAGTGTGAGCGGCCATCTGCTGAGGCCCACTGGGGTTCAAGGAGACACAAGCAGACATAGAAAAAGAAGCATAGATACAAAAGGCAACTGTCAACCAGCTCCACAGGCGGCCCCGTCCAGGAAACACACAGCCAGGCAGACGAGCTCCGAGCCAGCTCCCATGTCAGAGGATGAAGAGAGCACATCCAGTTAGTCACAGTCAGAGAAACAGGACTACACTGGAAAACAGGCCAAGCTCCAACATCTAGAAACAAAGGTGTTGATGGCAGCAGCACAGCTGATATTTCTCTCCAGGATGGAGTCACAGCCAAACAGGAACAGACCAGATGAAGCTACTATGAGAAAAAGCAGAGAGAGCAGAACGTTAGAGATTGAACTAACAGATTCTGCAGAGTGGGAGAATAGAGATAGAATGAAGCAGAATGATGAAAAAGGGGTCCCTATGTCCTCCAGCAGTCTAAGCCTATAGCAGCAGAACTATAGAGATAGCTCAGGATAACCTGAGACACTCTAACTAGAAGCTTCAGATTTTGATGAGTTGTTCGTAGTGAACAACTCATCAACCGAGACTCTCTATTTCTGTTTCGGAACCAAATAGCAAAGAGGAAATCATAATCGGGTGCTGATGGCTTTGCTCACTATAAACACTTCCTGTATTTCTATAAAACTTCATCAGCTCTCATCTTCCTGTTATTAGCTTCAGGTTCACTTTAAAACTGAAGCTCCATTTATAAATCCTGCAGCAGCTCTGTTTCTTAATATTATTTGGTACAGAAGCTGTAACTCAGACATTTATTCAAAGTAAACAGCTGTAACATGTTATGATTTCACATCTAGAACAGTTGACCTTGAAGATCAGGACAAACAAATCAAACACAGATTTTTCAAACACTGAAAGACAATAGCCGTTTTTCAGTGAATACTTGTGTGTTCTCGTGTGCTCGTTTAACGTCATTAGCATTAGCCCTAGTACTGTTCCAACTCACAAGTACACAAGACTGAGAAGGGACAGTGTCCTTACACTGCGTTCTAGTGAAATGAGGAATGGCCACTGTTTGATTCTGAAGAGCCTGAACTGAAAATGTTCCAGCAGAATGAAGTGATCTCTTTGTTTTTTGTTGTTCTGTAGCTGCTCAGACGTTTGGTGGATGAGAAGCCCATCAGCTGGTTGTCTCAGAGCTCAGGGAGGTCATCCTGCAGGTCGGACCTCAGACCTCTGGGCTCCTGCCAGGAACTCCACAAGTCCTTTCTCCATTTAACACGTTGATGTGTTTCATTGACCTACAAAAAAAAGACCTACAAAAAATTGTAGGTCTTTTATAAAACTTAATAGACTGAGGAGTGTAGGTACCTAGAATAATGTAGGTCTTTCTAGACCGAGGTTGTGGGTCTTACTGAGAAAAGTAGACAAAGTGTTGCAACAAAATGGAAAGAGAAAAAAACAGACCAGAGGAATTATGAGTGCTGAAAAAAAATTCATAATATAATATGATACATAACATAATGACAGAAATATATCTTAAGAAATTCACTGCTGCTCCATTTGCTGCACATCTTCCTTTCCTCTTATATTCTTCTGCTGCTGTGGCCAGTTTGCATGTAACGCATCCATGAGTTTCATCAACATCCAGCACAGACCGTTCACCTCCTAGGTTACGCTCATCATGATTAACTGTCTGATGGAAACATGGGACACACCTCCTGCAAAGACAAGGAGATGTGTGAAACCAGCATTGTAGTCTGATTTCTATCGCCCCCGATGCTTTGTGGGGCCATCGGATTCACCAGCACGGCTGCATGGCCTGAAGACAGATAACTGACCCATGACCAGGAGCAAAAGGTGGCCCAGGGCCAGAGGGAAGCCTGGGGCCACTGCTGGCTCTGCTGCGTCTACAGGGGCTCCTGCAGGGCTGCTCTCCTCCAGTTTTAACAGAGAAAAACTAGAAAAAGTTAAATAAGATGAAAAGTCAGAGGTAAAGATGTAGACCAATGCTGCTTTAAACGGTCATTTATCATCTGATCTGGTATTATAGTTCTAACTAGACCTGTGAAGTGAGCAGAGGTCGTCTTTAAAGGTGAAACTAAAGCAAAGTATTATTAGATTCATAGAAAGTCTGTTTGGATTTGCTCGTCTCATCTTTTTACTACTGATGAATTGTTTAAAATCTCTGCAATAGTTTCACAACAAACTAATAATTAGCTCCTCCTGGTAGAGAGATCAGCAAATAAAACTAAAACTGGTTGTGAGGCCTGTATGGGACCGAGACCTATACTTACCTAGACCTAAACGGCACTATTAATCTAATGACCAAATCATCTCTAACATGAACATGTAAAGAATGGGATGCTGTCTACCCTCTTAGAAAGGCAGATCTACAGAAAGCTCTATTGTCTAGTAAGGTGGAATAATTTTACATGTATAAAGCCCACCCCCATCTCCAACGTGGAGTCCTTCCGCTTCCTGGGCACCACCATCACCCAGGACCTCAAGTGGCAGTCGACCATCAGCTCCCTCATCAAGAAGGCCCAGCAGAGGATGTTCTTTCTGCGGCAGCTGAGGAAACTTAAGCTGCCAACCCGGATGTTGGTGCAGTTTTACACCTCCATCATTGAGTCCATCCTCACCTCCTCCATCACTGTGTGGTACGCTGGCGCCACCGCCAGGGACAGATACCAACTGCAGCACATTGTGCGCTCTGCTGAGAAGGTGATCGGCTGCAAGCTGCCATCTCTCCAGGACCAGGAGGCGTGCAGGTCGCATCACAGCCAACCCTTCTCACCCTGGACACAGTCTGTTTGTACCTCTCCCCTCAGGGAGGAGGCTACGGTCCATACGGACCAGAACCTCCCGCCATAAAAACAGCTTCTTCCCCTCTGCCATAAGACTCATGAACACATAACTATATGTCAGACTCTATAACCTGCCCATGCCATTTACACTGCTCTATTTGCACTACGTTGTACATTTTACTTTTTATATTTTTTTTATCCATATTTTTATCCTAAGTGTGTATATTAGTCTATTTTTTGCATGCCTTATACCTCAGTGTTTTTAGAGATTTTTATAATTTTATTTACCTATTTCATATTATATGTTTCATGTTGCACGATTGTACCATAAAAAATTCCTAGTTTGTGAACTCTTTCACTAACAATGGCAATAAACCTGATTCTGATTCTGAAAAAGGAAGTGTTTGTGCTATTTTTGGCTCACAGTGTTTTCATCCCCAGCAGCACAGCTGCTGATGTTAGTCTGACCAAACGCTGCTGATTAGTCTGACCAAACGCTGCAGATGTTAGTCTGACCAAACGCTGCTGATGTTAGTCTGACCAAACGCTGCTGATTAGTCTGACCAAACGCTGCTGATTAGTCTGACCAAACGCTGCTGATTAGTCTGACCAAACGCTGCTGATGTTAGTCTGACCAAACGCGGCTGATTACTCTGACCAAACGCTGCTGATGTTAGTCTGACCAAACGCTGCTGATTAGTCTGACAAAACGCTGCTGATGTTAGTCTGACCAAACGCGGCTGATTACTCTGACCAAACGCTGCTGATGTTAGTCTGACCAAACGCTGCTGGTTAGTCTGACCAAATGCTGCAGATGTTAGTCTGACCAAACGCTGCTGATGTTAGTCTGACCAAACGCTGCTGATTAGTCTGACCAAACGCTGCTGATGTTAGTCTGACCAAACGCTGCTGATTAGTCTGACCAAACGCTGCGGATGTTAGTCTGACCAAACGCTGCTGATCAGTCTGACCAAACGCTGCTGATTAGTCTGACCAAACGCTGCGGATGTTAGTCTGACCAAACGCTGCGGATGTTAGTCTGACCAAACGCTGCTGATTAGTCTGACCAAACGCTGCTGATGTTAGTCTGACCAAACGCTGCTGATTAGTCTGACCAAACGCTGCTGATTAGTCTGACCAAACGCTGCTGATTAGTCTGACCAAACGCTGCTGATGTTAGTCTGACCAAACGCGGCTGATTACTCTGACCAAACGCTGCTGATGTTAGTCTGACCAAACGCTGCTGATTAGTCTGACAAAACGCTGCTGATGTTAGTCTGACCAAACGCGGCTGATTACTCTGACCAAACGCTGCTGATGTTAGTCTGACCAAACGCTGCTGGTTAGTCTGACCAAATGCTGCAGATGTTAGTCTGACCAAACGCTGCTTATTAGTCTGACCAAACGCTGCTGATGTTAGTCTGACCAAACGCTGCTTATTAGTCTGACCAAACGCTGCTGATGTTAGTCTGACCAAACGCTGCTGATTAGTCTGACCAAACGCTGCGGATGTTAGTCTGACCAAACGCTGCTGATTAGTCTGACCAAACGCTGCTGATGTTAGTCTGACCAAACGCTGCTGATTAGTCTGACCAAACGCTGCGGATGTTAGTCTGACCAAACGCTGCGGATGTTAGTCTGACCAAACGCTGCTTATTAGTCTGACCAAACGCTGCTGATGTTAGTCTGACCAAACGCTGCTGATTAGTCTGACCAAACGCTGCTGATTAGTCTGACCAAACGCTGCTGATGTTAGTCTGACCAAACGTTGATGTTAGTCTGACCAAACGCTGCTGATTAGTCTGACCAAACGCTGCGGATGTTAGTCTGACCAAACGCTGCTGATGTTAGTCTGACCAAACGCTGCTGATTAGTCTGACCAAACGCTGCTGATTAGTCTGACCAAACGCTGCTGATGTTAGTCTGACCAAACGCTGCTGATTAGTCTGACCAAACGCTGCGGATGTTAGTCTGACCAAACGCTGCTGATTAGTCTGACCAAACGCTGCTGATGTTAGTCTGACCAAACGCTGCTGATTAGTCTGACCAAACGCTGCTGATGTTAGTCTGACCAAACGCTGCTGATTAGTCTGACCAAACGCTGCTGATGTTAGTCTGACCAAACGCTGCTGATGTTAGTCTGACCAAAAGCTGCGGATGTTAGTCTGACCAAACGCTGCTGATTAGTCTGACCAAACGCTGCTGATGTTAGTCTGACCAAACGCTGCTGATTAGTCTGACCAAACGCTGCTGATGTTAGTCTGACCAAACGCTGCTGATTAGTCTGACCAAACGCTGCTGATTAGTCTGACCAAACGCTGCTGATGTTAGTCTGACCAAACGCTGCTGATTAGTCTGACCAAACGCTGCTGATGTTAGTCTGACCAAACGCTGCGGATGTTAGTCTGACCAAACGCTGCTGATTAGTCTGACCAAACGCTGCTGATTAGTCTGACCAAACGCTGCTGATGTTAGTCTGACCAAACGCTGCGGATGTTAGTCTGACCAAACGCTGCTGATTAGTCTGACCAAACGCTACTGATTAGTCTGACCAAACGCTGCTGATTAGTCTGACCAAACGCTGCTGATGTTAGTCTGACCAAACGCTGCTGATGTTAGTCTGACCAAACGCTGCTGATTAGTCTGACCAAACGCTGCTGATGTTAGTCTGACCAAACGCTGCGGATGTTAGTCTGACCAAACGCTGCTGATGTTAGTCTGACCAAACGCTGCTGATTAGTCTGACCAAACGCTGCTGATGTTAGTCTGACCAAACGCTGCTGATTAGTCTGACCAAACGCTGCTGATGTTAGTCTGACCAAACGCTGCTGATTAGTCTGACCAAACGCTGCTGATGTTAGTCTGACCAAACGCTGCTGATGTTAGTCTGACCAAACGCTGCTTATGTTAGTCTGACCAAACGCTGCTGATGTTAGTCTGACCAAACGCTGCTGATGTTAGTCTGACCAAACGCTGCTTATGTTAGTCTGACCAAACGCTGCGGATGTTAGTCTGACCAAACGCTGCTGATGTTAGTCTGACCAAACGCTGCTGATGTTAGTCTGACCAAACGCTGCTTATGTTAGTCTGACCAAACGCTGCAGATGTTAGTCTGACCAAACGCTGCTGATGTTAGTCTGACCAAACGCTGCTGATTAGTCTGACCAAACGCTGCTGATTAGTCTGACCAAACGCTGCTGATGTTAGTCTGACCAAACGCTGCTGATTAGTCTGACCAAACGCTGCTGATGTTAGTCTGACCAAACGCTGCTGATTAGTCTGACCAAACGCTGCTGATGTTAGTCTGACCAAACGCTGCTGATTAGTCTGACCAAACGCTGCTGATTAGTCTGACCAAACGCTGCTGATGTTAGTCTGACCAAACGCTGCTTATGTTAGTCTGACCAAACGCTGCTGATTAGTCTGACCAAACGCTGCTGATGTTAGTCTGACCAAACGCTGCTGATTAGTCTGACCAAACGCTGCTGATTAGTCTGACCAAACGCTGCTGATGTTAGTCTGACCAAACGCTGATGATTAGTCTGACCAAACGCTGCAGATGTTAGTCTGACCAAACGCTGCTGATGTTAGTCTGACCAAACGCTGCAGATGTTAGTCTGACCAAACGCTGCTGATGATTAGTCTGACCAAACGCTGCAGATGTTAGTCTGACCAAACGCTGCTGATGTTAGTCTGACCAAACGCTGCTGATGTTAGTCTGACCAAACGCTGCTGATTAGTCTGACCAAACGCTGCAGATGTTAGTCTGACCAAACGCTGCTGATGTTAGTCTGACCAAACGCTGCTGATTAGTCTGACCAAACGCTGCTGATGTTAGTCTGACCAAACGCTGCTGATTAGTCTGACCAAACGCTGCAGATGTTAGTCTGACCAAACGCTGATGATTAGTCTGACCAAACGCTGCTGATTAGTCTGACCAAACGCTGCAGATGTTAGTCTGACCAAACGCTGCTGATGTTAGTCTGACCAAACGCTGCTGATTAGTCTGACCAAACGCTGCTGATGTTAGTCTGACCAAACGCTGCTGATTAGTCTGACCAAATGCTGCTGATGTTAGTCTGACCAAACGCTGCTGATTAGTCTGACCAAACGCTGCTGATGTTAGTCTGACCAAACGCTGCTGATGTTAGTCTGACCAAACGCTGCTGATTAGTCTGACCAAACGCTGCTGATTAGTCTGACCAAACGCTGCTGATGTTAGTCTGACCAAACGTTGATGTTAGTCTGACCAAACGCTGCTGATTAGTCTGACCAAACGCTGCTGATGTGTTTCTGACCAAACGCTGTTGATTAGTCTGACCAAACGCTGCTGATGTTAGTCTGACCAAACGCTGCGGATGTTAGTCTGACCAAACGCTGCTGATGTTAGTCTGACCAAACGCTGCTGATTAGTCTGACCAAACGCGGCTGATTAGTCTGACCAAACGCTGCTGATTAGTCTGACTAAACGCTGCGGATGTTAGTCTGACCAAACGCTGCTGATTAGTCTGACCAAACGCTGCTGATTAGTCTGACTAAACGCTGCGGATGTTAGTCTGACCAAACGCTGCTGATGTTAGTCTGACCAAACGCTGCTGATTAGTCTGACCAAACGCTGCTGATGTTAGTCTGACCAAACGCTGCTGATGTTAGTCTGACCAAACGCTGCTGATTAGTCTGACCAAACGCTGCTGATTAGTCTGACCAAACGCTGCTGGTTAGTCTGACCAAACGCTGCTGATGTTAGTCTGACCAAACGCTGATGATTAGTCTGACCAAACGCTGCTGATTAGTCAGACAAAACGCTGCTGATGTTAGTCTGACCAAACGCTGATGTTAGTCTGACCAAACGCTGCTGATTAGTCTGACCAAACGCTGCTGATGTTAGTCTGACCAAACGCTGCTGATTAGTCTGACCAAACGCTGCTGATTAGTCTGACCAAACGCTGCTGATGTTAGTCTGACCAAACGCTGCTGATTAGTCTGACCAAACGCTGCTGATTAGTCTGACCTAACGCTGCTGATGTTAGTCTGACCAAACGCTGCTGATTAGTCTGACCAAACGCTGCTGATTAGTCTGACCAAACGCTGCTGATGTTAGTCTGACCAAACGCTGCTGATTAGTCTGACCAAACGCTGCGGATGTTAGTCTGACCAAACGCTGCTGATTAGTCTGACCAAACGCTGCTGATGTTAGTCTGACCAAACGCTGCTGATTAGTCTGACCAAACGCTGCTGATGTTAGTCTGACCAAACGCTGCTGATGTTAGTCTGACCAAACGCTGCGGATGTTAGTCTGACCAAACGCTGCTGATTAGTCTGACCAAACGCTGCTGATGTTAGTCTGACCAAACGCTGCTGATGTTAGTCTGACCAAACGCTGCTGATGTTAGTCTGACCAAACGCTGCTGATTAGTCTGACCAAACGCTGCAGATGTTAGTCTGACCAAACGCTGCTGATTAGTCTGACCAAATGCTGCTGATGTTAGTCTGACCAAACGCTGCTGATTAGTCTGACCAAACGCTGCTGATGTTAGTCTGACCAAACGCTGCTGATTAGTCTGACCAAATGCTGCTGATGTTAGTCTGACCAAACGCTGCTGATTAGTCTGACCAAACGCTGCTGATGTTAGTCTGACCAAACACTGCTGATGTTAGTCTGACCAAACGCTGCTGATTAGTCTGACCAAACGCTGCAGATGTTAGTCTGACCAAACGCTGCTGATGTTAGTCTGACCAAACGCTGCTGATTAGTCTGACCAAATGCTGCTGATGTTAGTCTGACCAAACGCTGCTGATTAGTCTGACCAAACGCTGCTGATGTTAGTCTGACCAAACGCTGCTTATGTTAGTCTGACCAAACGCTGCTCATGTTAGTCTGACCAAACGCTGCTTATGTTAGTCTGACCAAACGCTGCTGATTAGTCTGACCAAACGCTGCTGATGTTAGTCTGACCAAACGCTGCTTATGTTAGTCTGACCAAACGCTGCTGATGTTAGTCTGACCAAACGCTGCTTATGTTAGTCTGACCAAACGCTGCTGATGTTAGTCTGACCAAACGCTGCTGATTAGTCTGACCAAACGCTGCTTATGTTAGTCTGACCAAACGCTGCTGATTAGTCTGACCAAACGCTGCTGATGTTAGTCTGACCAAACGCTGCTGATTAGTCTGACCAAACGCTGCTGATTAGTCTGACCAAACGCTGCGGATGTTAGTCTGACCAAACGCTGCTGATGATAGTCTGACCAAACGCTGCTGATTAGTCTGACCAAACGCTGCTGATTAGTCTGACCTAACGCTGCTGATGTTAGTCTGACCAAACGCTGATGATTAGTCTGACCAAACGCTGCTGATTAGTCTGACCAAACGCTGCTGATGTTAGTCTGACCAAACGCTGCTGATGTTAGTCTGACCAAACGCTGCTGATTAGTCTGACCAAACGCTGCTGATGTTAGTCTGACCAAACGCTGCTGATTAGTCTGACCAAACGCTGCAGATGTTAGTCTGACCAAACGCTGCAGATTAGTCTGACCAAACGCTGCAGATGTTAGTCTGACCAAACGCTGCTGATGTTAGTCTGACCAAACGCTGCTGATTAGTCTGACCAAATGCTGCTGATGTTAGTCTGACCAAACGCTGCTGATTAGTCTGACCAAACGCTGCTGATGTTAGTCTGACAAAACGCTGCTTATGTTAGTCTGACCAAACGCTGCTCATGTTAGTCTGACCAAACGCTGCTTATGTTAGTCTGACCAAACGCTGCTGATTAGTCTGACCAAACGCTGCTGATGTTAGTCTGACCAAACGCTGCTGATTAGTCTGACCAAACGCTGCAGATGTTAGTCTGACCAAACGCTGCTGATTAGTCTGACCAAACGCTGCTGATGTTAGTCTGACCAAACGCTGCTGATTAGTCTGACCAAACGCTGCTGATGTTAGTCTGACCAAACGCTGCTGATTAGTCTGACCAAACGCTGCGGATGTTAGTCTGACCAAACGCTGCTGATGTTAGTCTGACCAAACGCTGCTGATTAGTCTGACCAAACGCTGCTGATTAGTCTGACCTAACGCTGCTGATGTTAGTCTGACCAAACGCTGATGATTAGTCTGACCAAACGCTGCTGATTAGTCAGACAAAACGCTGCTGATGTTAGTCTGACCAAACGCTGATGTTAGTCTGACCAAACGCTGCTGATTAGTCTGACCAAACGCTGCTGATGTTAGTCTGACCAAACGCTGCTGATTAGTCTGACCAAACGCTGCTGATGTTAGTCTGACCAAACGCGGCTGATTAGTCTGACCAAACGCTGCGGATGTTAGTCTGACCAAACGCTGCTGATTAGTCTGACCAAACGCTGCTGATGTTAGTCTGACCAAACGCTGCTGATTAGTCTGACCAAACGCTGCTGATTAGTCTGACCAAACGCTGCTGATGTTAGTCTGACCAAACGTTGATGTTAGTCTGACCAAACGCTGCTGATTAGTCTGACCAAACGCTGCTGATGTGTTTCTGACCAAACGCTGTTGATTAGTCTGACCAAACGCTGCTGATGTTAGTCTGACCAAACGCTGCGGATGTTAGTCTGACCAAACGCTGCTGATGTTAGTCTGACCAAACGCTGCTGATTAGTCTGACCAAACGCGGCTGATTAGTCTGACCAAACGCTGCTGATTAGTCTGACCAAACGCTGCGGATGTTAGTCTGACCAAACGCTGCTGATTAGTCTGACCAAACGCTGCTGATGTTAGTCTGACCAAACGCTGCTGATTAGTCTGACCTAACGCTGCTGATGTTAGTCTGACCAAACGCTGATGATTAGTCTGACCAAACGCTGCTGATTAGTCAGACAAAACGCTGCTGATGTTAGTCTGACCAAACGCTGATGTTAGTCTGACCAAACGCTGCTGATTAGTCTGACCAAACGCTGCTGATGTTAGTCTGACCAAACGCTGCTGATTAGTCTGACCAAACGCTGCTGATTAGTCTGACCAAACGCTGCTGATGTTAGTCTGACCAAACGCTGCTGATTAGTCTGACCAAACGCTGCTGATTAGTCTGACCTAACGCTGCTGATGTTAGTCTGACCAAACGCTGCTGATTAGTCTGACCAAACGCTGCTGATGTTAGTCTGACCAAACGCGGCTGATTAGTCTGACCAAACGCTGCGGATGTTAGTCTGACCAAACGCTGCTGATTAGTCTGACCAAACGCTGCTGATGTTAGTCTGACCAAACGCTGCTGATTAGTCTGACCAAACGCTGCTGATGTTAGTCTGACCAAACGCTGCTGATGTTAGTCTGACCAAACGCTGCGGATGTTAGTCTGACCAAACGCTGCTGATTAGTCTGACCAAACGCTGCTGATGTTAGTCTGACCAAACGCTGCTGATGTTAGTCTGACCAAACGCTGCTGATTAGTCTGACCAAACGCTGCTGATGTTAGTCTGACCAAACGCTGCTGATTAGTCTGACCAAACGCTGCAGATGTTAGTCTGACCAAACGCTGCAGATTAGTCTGACCAAACGCTGCAGATGTTAGTCTGACCAAACGCTGCTGATGTTAGTCTGACCAAACGCTGCTGATTAGTCTGACCAAATGCTGCTGATGTTAGTCTGACCAAACGCTGCTGATTAGTCTGACCAAACGCTGCTGATGTTAGTCTGACAAAACGCTGCTTATGTTAGTCTGACCAAACGCTGCTCATGTTAGTCTGACCAAACGCTGCTTATGTTAGTCTGACCAAACGCTGCTGATTAGTCTGACCAAACGCTGCTGATGTTAGTCTGACCAAACGCTGCTTATGTTAGTCTGACCAAACGCTGCTGATGTTAGTCTGACCAAACGCTGCTTATGTTAGTCTGACCAAACGCTGCTGATGTTAGTCTGACCAAACGCTGCTGATTAGTCTGACCAAACGCTGCTTATGTTAGTCTGACCAAACGCTGCTGATTAGTCTGACCAAACGCTGCAGATGTTAGTCTGACCAAACGCTGCTGATTAGTCTGACCAAACGCTGCTGATGTTAGTCTGACCAAACGCTGCTGATGTTAGTCTGACCAAACGCTGCTGATTAGTCTGACCAAACGCTGCTTATGTTAGTCTGACCAAACGCTGCTGATTAGTCTGACCAAACGCTGCAGATGTTAGTCTGACCAAACGCTGCTGATTAGTCTGACCAAACGCTGCTGATGTTAGTCTGACCAAACGCTGCTGATTAGTCTGACCAAACGCTGCTGATTAGTCTGACCAAACGCTGCTGATGTTAGTCTGACCAAACGCTGCTGATTAGTCTGACCAAACGCTGCAGATGTTAGTCTGACCAAACGCTGCTGATTAGTCTGACCAAACGCTGCTGATGTTAGTCTGACCAAACGCTGCTGATTAGTCTGACCAAACGCTGCTGATGTTAGTCTGACCAAACGCTGCTGATTAGTCTGACCAAACGCTGCGGATGTTAGTCTGACCAAACGCTGCTGATGTTAGTCTGACCAAACGCTGCTGATTAGTCTGACCAAACGCTGCTGATTAGTCTGACCTAACGCTGCTGATGTTAGTCTGACCAAACGCTGATGATTAGTCTGACCAAACGCTGCTGATTAGTCTGACCAAACGCTGCTGATGTTAGTCTGACCAAACGCTGCTGATTAGTCTGACCAAACGCTGCTGATTAGTCTGACCAAACGCTGCTGATGTGTTTCTGACCAAACGCTGTTGATTAGTCTGACCAAACGCTGCTGATGTTAGTCTGACCAAACGCTGCGGATGTTAGTCTGACCAAACGCTGCTGATTAGTCTGACCAAACGCTGCTGATTAGTCTGACCAAACGCTGCTGATTAGTCTGACCAAACGCTGCGGATGTTAGTCTGACCAAACGCTGCTGATTAGTCTGACCAAACGCTGCTGATGTTAGTCTGACCAAACGCTGCTGATGTTAGTCTGACCAAACGCTGCTGATTAGTCTGACCAAACGCTGCTGGTTAGTCTGACCAAACGCTGCTGATGTTAGTCTGACCAAACGCTGCTGATTAGTCTGACCAAACGCGGCTGATGTTAGTCTGACCAAACGCTGCTGATTAGTCTGACCAAACGCTGCTGATGTTAGTCTGACCAAACGCTGCTGATTAGTCTGACCAAACGCTGCTGGTTAGTCTGACCAAACGCTCCTGATTAGTCTGACCAAACGCTGCTGGTTAGTCTGACCAAACGCTGCTGGTTAGTCTGAACAAATGCTGCTGATTAGTCTGACCAAACGCTGCTGATTAGTCTGACCAAACGCTGCTGATGTTAGTCTGACCAAACGCTGCTGGTTAGTCTGACCAAACGCTCCTGATTAGTCTGACCAAACGCTGCTGGTTAGTCTGACCAAATGCTGCTGATTAGTCTGACCAAACGCTGCTGATTAGTCTGACCAAACGCTGCTGATGTTAGTCTGACCAAACGCTGTTGATTAGTCTGACCAAACGCTGCTGATGTTAGTCTGACCAAACGCTGCTGATTAGTCTGACCAAACGCTGCTGATTAGTCTGACCAAACGCTGCTGATTAGTCTGACCAAACGCTGCTGATTAGTCTGACCAAACGCTGTTGATTAGTCTGACCAAACGCTGCTGATTAGTCTGACCAAACGCTGCTGATTAGTCTGACCAAACGCTGCTGATTAGTCTGACCAAACGCTGCGGATGTTAGTCTGACCAAACGCTGCTGATTAGTCTGACCAAACGCTGCTGATGTTAGTCTGACCAAACGCTGCTGATGTTAGTCTGACCAAACGCTGCTGATTAGTCTGACCAAACGCTGCTGGTTAGTCTGACCAAACGCTGCTGATGTTAGTCTGACCAAACGCTGCTGATTAGTCTGACCAAACGCGGCTGATGTTAGTCTGACCAAACGCTGCTGATTAGTCTGACCAAACGCTGCTGATGTTAGTCTGACCAAACGCTGCTGATTAGTCTGACCAAACGCTGCTGGTTAGTCTGACCAAACGCTCCTGATTAGTCTGACCAAACGCTGCTGGTTAGTCTGACCAAACGCTGCTGGTTAGTCTGAACAAATGCTGCTGATTAGTCTGACCAAACGCTGCTGATTAGTCTGACCAAACGCTGCTGATGTTAGTCTGACCAAACGCTGCTGGTTAGTCTGACCAAACGCTCCTGATTAGTCTGACCAAACGCTGCTGGTTAGTCTGACCAAATGCTGCTGATTAGTCTGACCAAACGCTGCTGATTAGTCTGACCAAACGCTGCTGATGTTAGTCTGACCAAACGCTGTTGATTAGTCTGACCAAACGCTGCTGATGTTAGTCTGACCAAACGCTGCTGATTAGTCTGACCAAACGCTGCTGATTAGTCTGACCAAACGCTGCTGATTAGTCTGACCAAACGCTGCTGATTAGTCTGACCAAACGCTGTTGATTAGTCTGACCAAACGCTGCTGATGTTAGTCTGACCAAACGCTGCTGATGTTAGTCTGACCAAACGCTGCTGATTAGTCTGACCAAACGCTGCTGATGTTAGTCTGACCAAACGCTGCGGATGTTAGTCTGACCAAACGCTGCTGATGTTAGTCTGACCAAACGCTGCTGATTAGTCTGACCAAACGCTGCTGATTAGTCTGACCAAACGCGGCTGATTAGTCTGACCAAACGCTGCTGATTAGTCTGACCAAACGCGGCTGATTAGTCTGACCAAACGCTGCTGATTAGTCTGACCAAACGCTGCTGATTAGTCTGACCAAACACGGCTGATTAGTCTGACCAAACGCTGCTGATTAGTCTGACCAAACGCGGCTGATTAGTCTGACCAAACGCTGCTGATTAGTCTGACCAAACGCTGCTGATTAGTCTGACCAAACGCGGCTGATTAGTCTGACCAAACGCTGCTGATTAGTCTGACCAAACGCGGCTGATTAGTCTGACCAAACGCTGCTTATTAGTCTGACCAAACGCTGCTGATTAGTCTGACCAAACGCTGCTGATGTTAGTCTGACCAAACGCTGCTGATGTTAGTCTGACCAAACGCTGCTGATGTTAGTCTGACCAAACGCTGCTGATTAGTCTGACCAAACGCTGCTGATGTTAGTCTGACCAAACGCTGCTGATTAGTCTGACCAAACGCTGCTGATGTTAGTCTGTTAGTTAGTTATCACAAAAAGCATTGAGTCTCTGAAGGTTTACCTCATCAGGCACATTGGACCCACTGCTCTGATTCAATAATAAAGCTGAATCTCGCTTGGGATTCAGCTTTATTATTGAATCAGAGCAGTGGGTCCAGGCCTGAAACTGGTGGTGGAGTGGAGATAGATTGAGTTGGTCAGTCTGTAGACTGCTGGTTGGAGAGACGGTCTGCTGAGTTTTATGGGGAGATCCAGTGGACTGCAGGAGCTGATACTAGAGCTTCACTCAGGGACCTGGAAGATGGAAGTCCAGCTGGATAACACAGGTTGAGAGAACCTGTCCATGATGAGCAAGCATGGAGCGACAGTGGAGAGGAAAAACTCCGCTTTGGGAAGAAACCTCTGGCAGAACCAGGCTCAACATGGCGGCTTCTGCCGGACCGGTTAAGCTAAGACAGGGAACGCAGTAAGAGTCCAGGAGGAATGACGCTACGAAGGTGGAGGAGGGGCTGGAGGGGGGTGGAAACGGCGTCATCTGAATGAAGTCACAGCGTAACCACCACCTGCGCACAGGAGCAGACAGGTGCGCATTGGAGGCCTTTTAAGATGAGCTTTGGATGCTGATTGGCTTTCCTGGAGGTGTGGTTCAAAGCTGATTGGCTGATAGGTGGATGAAGGAGAATAATCTGTTTATTCAGTTGAACTTCCGCCTAGGCTCCAGTTTATAACTTTTTCTTTCCCCATAGGTGGCTTTAGATAGGGGCCGTTATGGAAACTATTAATTTTGTATGGTGATATATAATAAGCTGACACACATGTGAGTGCCGTATTTAGTAGTATTTATTCTCTGGCAATATGCTTCTGTGACTCAAAAGTTGCGATTGGAAACCAAAACAAACAATAAATAATATGAACCAAAGGTTATTAGCAAAACCAACAGATCACATATTGCCTTATGTCTTCAATCATCTGATAAAGTTAAGGAAGAAATCTAAATTATCAGTCTAACCAAAAACACAAAGAAGCCACAGACACCTAAAGACTGTATGATCAGTGACAGAGAATGATGCATTCAGCCTCATTTCTGCAGATTTTAAACCTCAGCCTCAGCAACTCTATGTTAACCTGGAAATAAAAGTTACTTTATGAGGTCACACCTCTTTATTACAAAAGAAAATAAAATAAAACATTCAGCTGTATATTTCTATGGTATTAAACATCCTGCTAATACCTTCAGATACACAAGAGCAGAAACAAATTCAATGTTAAGTTTACCTCCAATAAAATTACATCATTGCATATTAAAGAAATATATGTTTAAGTGTCCTGGATTTTTAACATGGATGCAATTTTATTATTGACATTATGAACTTATACAGTGGGGCAAAAAAGTATTTAGTCAGCCACCAATAGTGCAAGTTCTCCCACTTAAAAAGATGAGAGAGGCCGGTAATTTTCATCATAGATAAACCTCAACTATGAGAGACAAAATGAGAAAAAAAAATCCAGAAAATCACATTGTCTGATTTTTAAAGAATTTATTTGCAAAATATGGTGGAAAATAAGTATTTGGTCAATAACAAAAGTTCCTCTCTATACTTTGTTATATACCCTTTGTTGGCAATGACAGAGATCAAACGTTTTCTGTAAGTCTTCACAAGGTTTTCACACACTGTTGCTGGTATTTTGGCCCATTCCTCCATGCAGATCTCCTCTAGAGCAGTGATGTTCTGGGGCTGTCGCTGGGCAACACGGACTTTCAACTCCCTCCAAAGATTTTCTATGGGGTTGAGATCTGGAGACTGGCTAGGCCACTCCAGGACCTTGAAATGCTTCTTACGAAGCCACTCCTTCGTTACCCGGGCGGTGTGTTTGGGATCATTGTCATGCTGAAAGACCCGGCCACGTTTCATCTTCAATGCCCTTGCTGATGGAAGGAGGTTTTCACTCAAAATGTGACGATACATGGCCCCATTCATTCTTTCCTTCCTTTCCGTGTCTTTTATACTGATAACGGGTTCAAACAGGTGCCATTAATGAAGGTAACGAGTGGAGGACAGAGGAGCCTCTTACAGAAGAAGTTACAGGTCTGTGAGAGCCAGAAATCTTGCTTGTTTGTTACTGACCAAATACTTATTTTCCACCATATTTTGCAAATAAATTCTTTAAAAATCAGACAATGTGATTTTCTGGATTTTTTTTTTCTCATTTTGTCTCTCATAGTTGAGGTATATCTATGATGAAAATTACCGGCCTCTCTCATCTTTTTGAGTGGGAGAACTTGCACTATTGGTGGCTGACTAAATACTTTTTTACCCCACTGTACATATCATGGAACAATTTCTCTCCTGATTGTGCATCAAGTCGTATCCTCATAAAAACAAATTGAGCGTTCTATATGTTTGCCAACCTTTAAAAAAATGTCTAAAAAAAGGAAGACGACAGACTCCAATTTATTCCTGTATTTCAAATGAAAAAGAAATGAATAAGAAATGACAGGTTTCCTAATGTAAAACAGTTAGAAGGTGAACGCAAAACGTACCACTCATGTCTTTTGACTTTAAACATTGCTGCATGTCAGTTACTGCCACTGTCACTTTAAAATGAGGAAGAAACAAAACTTATGTCATTCAGCAAAAAAATAATCCTTTCAATTTCTACAGAAAGACAAAAAAACTAATTTTTCTAATTTTATCATTATCTGTAAAAAAGATAGCAATTTGTCTGATGAGAGGCCATTTAATGATAAAAAAATGATCTATATATAATAAACATTAAGTTATGTAATCAAGGATGGCATAACTTAAAAACGGCTACTATCAGAAGAACAATACGAAAACTAAAAATAAAGTCAAGTGTAGCATGGCACCTGATTTTATATATTATGATTGATGCTAGCATTTAATGCTATCTTAGACACTATTGGCTTTGTTCAAAATGTGAATAGTCCCACACATTCTCATCTTCATACTTTGGATCTTGTGCTGACATACGGCATAGAATGTGAAGAAATAACAGGATTTCCTCACAGCCCTGTCCTCTCTGACCACAAAATGCTAGGAAACTGGAGAGAAAATATCGCTCCACGGGCCTACGGGAATCCTACCTAGTCTGGAAAAATAGTTTACTGCTGTATAAGAGGACCCTTTGTAAAGCAAGAGCAGCATATTTCTCAGTTAATAGAGGAGAATAAGAATAATCCTAGATCTCTTTTTAATACAGTTGCCAAACTCACCCAGAGCCATAGCTCTGTTGAACCGTCCATTCCACCTGCTCTTAGCAGCAATGATTTTATGGGATTTTTTATAAATTAGATTGATCTTATTAAAAATAAGATTACAGACACCTGAACATGTTTATTAGGTGCAGTAGGTATGAAGTTAAAAGTCTTTAAACTTAGAACTGGGTTTTACTGGGGAGCTGACGTTAAAAGATATTGCAGCAGAATTGAATAATGAAGTAGGAAAAGGAAGATTTCTTGTTTTTAAGGAAAAGCAGTCTCATCAGTTGATAAATTAGGTGATAAATATGCAGTCCATAAGATGGCAGTAATGCAACACACGATGGTTGCAAGCTGCCAAAGAAGAAGAACAGAGTATATTGAGCCCACAGGTGGAACAAGGCAGTGATGGAGATTCAATTTTTCCTTTTCATCCAGACTTCAGGAAACGACTGATAGAAAATGTTTATAAAGTGAATTTTGCATAATATGACCTTTAATTGTCCTTAAATGTTTTTTCCTCTTCTACTGCATTTTAGATCATCTGCCAAAGATTCTAGCGCTCCACACTGCGCCTTTGTTAACCCTCTCAGTACTTCCTGTTCAGTTTTTAGGTATTATTCCGTCGTCTGTCATGAATCTTTCCTTTACTGTCTTTATCTTCATTTATACTGTTTGACATCAGCCTTCTGTTTGTTCATGTTGATGCCTAGGTTCTAAAAATAATTTTATCTTTAGTATCAACTTTAACAGCTGATTATCTTAGTCAGAATCAGATTAATAAATCTTACAAATATGTGATTTTATCGGTAAAAATCATAAAGTCAGGATATCTTAGCTTCCTAAACTATAGGAACTATTCCACTCTTCCTAATTCTCAACACCTTTTATTTTCTGCCAACAAACAGCAGCAGGACTGAAACAAAGCAGGCAGGAAAGAAGAAACGGCCAGACAATGTCGGACCAATTAAGGATTTATTTCACATTTTGAATATCATCAGCTTGTTTGAGGAATTGAAGTCATCACAGAACAGGTTACAGTTATAATTTGGGAGAAGTTTGTGGGCAGAAGGAGAAGAAAAACAACCAGTTAAAAAAACAATCAACAATAACAGAATGTAGGTTAGGAGTTTTGGTGAAAGCTGTAGTTTAATCAACATGAATTCAAATCTTAGCGACTGGTCCTGACTTTCACCTTTCTGTGAGAGGAAAACTTGTGCCTGTGTTGGATAATAATAGACCGGATGAAATCAGGCAACCAGGGAGACAGAGACTTTACCACATGGGAGACGTCGTTAAGCACTGCAGCCACAATACGAGCACACAGCGACTGGACAGGAGTTAGACCACTGCAGCAGTCAGAGCGCTGCTGTATACACCTGGATTTACCTGAGCCAAGTTTCAAATGAGGATATAACTCGGGTAATAAGGAGGACATTTCAAAACCGAATGTTTGGTAAAACCCATTTAGACACCTTGAAGCACGAACAGTCAGAGTTACACAGGCACTTGAGAAAAGGGACAAAACACAAAGACTTCCAATAAGGCACAACAGATACGACAACACAAACACCGGTCTTTGGGACGAAAACAGGCCAACATGGCAGACACAGGTTCTAAGAAAATACATGCCTTAATTCAATTTTAAAACAATGAAAGCTCTTAATTGGTAAATCTTTAGGGATTTAATTATGTAAATTTGGAGTTTCCTGCTGAGGATCTGCAACATTTACACATCTCTCATTTAATCGCCTATAGTGAAAATTAGAATGAGAATAAAGATCCAATCTACTTACACTTTTTTACTGGCGGACAGGTTTAAATTAGACGAAATAAACCTCCATCTAATGTTTCGGTTTATTCTAAAATTAACTGAAGAGAAAGACACATTTCTGAGTCTAATCATTGGCTGGATCCAATAACAGTGTTTAGGGAATAGTGCTGTAGCACTAAGCCGCAGCTAATTAGCTACAGCAATTAGCGACAGCTAGCTCTACGGTTGGTCAGTGGGCCAGTTCAGGCCAGTTAAAAGAACCAGGAACCTTTTTCTGTCTGAGACTGTGGAGATCATCCATAATTGTTTCACAGCAGCTCCTCCAGGACTGCTCACACTGTGACGTTTCATCTGGCCAGAACCTCTGCTGGGCTACCAGACCCAAAAAAACTAAAGTTAGCATGGTGGGAAAAGTGGCAATGCTTCCTCTAGAACTATAAAAGGTTCTGGCAAAAATAAGCGTCTTTAATGTTCTTGGCATCTTGAGGAAATGATTTCTTATAGATGACTTGCCTCAGCTGACCACAGCGAATTAAATGCAGCTAACATTCCCTTTCTTGGCCGTTATCTGCCTGAGCTAGCCCGTTTAGCTAGGTACAGCTCCCAATTCACAGCTAGCTTTGCCCACCGAGCAAAAAATGGTTGAAAACACGACATGATTTTCATCCAAACGTCGTTTGGATGAAAATCATGTCACTTTTTAACTAAATTACATTTAGTTAAAAAGTGAAAGGTGAAAAGCCGTGATTCTCAGATTGTGGAAAATACGTGGAAAACTTCTATTATTGCACTAAAGTTAAATGAAATCAGACGGACCAAACGCAGCCCAGTTTTTAATGAATAAT
This sequence comes from Cyprinodon diabolis, assembly GCA_030533445.1. Classification (NCBI taxonomy): domain Eukaryota; kingdom Metazoa; phylum Chordata; class Actinopteri; order Cyprinodontiformes; family Cyprinodontidae; genus Cyprinodon; species Cyprinodon diabolis. The sequence goes on along the minus strand of CM060068.1, from coordinate 48,773,711 downwards.
TCTGGACTAAAACAAAGCTATGATGGTCTTAAAAACCAACGTCTAAATGAGTCTGGTGTGGGGGCTACATTTTATTACCCTCAGCTGATTACCGCCAACTAACACCATCTAGCTGTACCTCTGGGCTAAAGCTAGCTGCAGATTGCTACAGCTAATTAGCCACCTGTTTTGGGCTAGCTATTTCTGTGTGAATGGCAGATCTGAACAGGACTTCAACCAGAACATCTAAGGTGAGCCCAGCTGAAGGTATGCACCAGAACTCACCATGACAACCTGCTGACACCCCCAACCTCAGCCTTCATAGTTATCACTATAGCAACGGATGAAAACAAACATAATCAATACAGCTTTCTTAGTTTCATTTAGACCACAAAGCAATTTCTCTTTCATTACATTGATTTTCTGAGACATTCCCCAAAAAACATGAAAACACTGAATTGAAGACCTGTGGATAACAGACCTGTGGATATCACACCTGTGGATATCACACCTGTGGATATCACACCGGTGGATATCACACCTGTGGATATCAGACCTGTGGATATCACACCTGTGGATATCAGACCTGTGGATATCAGACCTGTGGATATCACACCTGTGGATATCACACCTGTGGATATCACAGCTGTGGATATCACACCTGTGGATATCAGACCTGTGGATATCAGACCTGTGGATATCAGACCTGTGGATATTACACCTGTGGATATTACACCTGTGGATATCAGACCTGTGGATATCACACCTGTGGATATCAGACCTGTGGATATCACACCTGTGGATATTACACCTGTGGATATCACACCTGTGGATATCAGACCTGTGAATATCACACCTGTGGATATCAGACCTGTGGATATCACACCTGTGGATATCACACCTGTGGATGTCACACCTGTGGATATCAGACCTGTGGATATCACACCTGTGGATATCAGACCTGTGGATATCACACCTTTGGATATCACACCTGTGGATATCACACATGTGGATATCAGACCTGTGGATATCACACCTGTGGATATCACACCTGTGGATATCAGACCTGTGGATATCACACCTGTGGATATCAGACCTGTGGATATCACACCTTTGGATATCACACCTGTGGATATCACACATGTGGATATCAGACCTGTGGATATCACACCTGTGGATATCACACCTGTGGATATCACACCTGTGGATATCAGACCTGTGGATATCAGACCTGTGGAACACCTGTGGATATCAGACCTGTGGATATCACACCTGTGGATATCAGACCTGTGGATATCACACCTGTGGATATCAAACCTGTGGAACACCTGTGGATATCAGACCTGTGGATATCACACCTGTGGATATTACACCTGTGGATATCACACCTGTGGATATCAAACCTGTGGAACACCTGTGGATATCAGACCTGTGGATATCACACCTGTGGAACACCTGTGGATATCAGACCTGTGGATATCACACCTGTGGAACACCTGTGGATATCAGACCTGTGGATATCACACCTGTGGATATTACACCTGTGGATATCACACCTGTGGATATCAGACCTGTGGATATCACACCTGTGGATATTACACCTGTGGATATCACACCTGTGGATATCACACCTGTGGAACACCTGTGGATATCAGACCTGTGGATATCACACCTGTGGATATCACACCTGTGGATATCACACCTGTGGAACACCTGTGGATATCAGACCTGTGGATATCACACCTGTGGATATCACACCTGTGGATATTACACCTGTGGATATCACACCTGTGGATATCAGACCTGTGGATATCACACCTGTGGATATCAGACCTGTGGATATCACACCTGTGGATATCAGACCTGTGGATATCACACCTGTGGATATTACACCTGTGGATATCACACCTGTGGATATCAGACCTGTGGATATCACACCTGTGGATATTACACCTGTGGATATCACACCTGTGGATATCAGACCTGTGGATATCACACCTGTGGATATCAGACCTGTGGATATCACACCTGTGGATATCACACCTGTGGATATCAGACCTGTGGATATCACACCTGTGGATATTACACCTGTGGATATCAGACCTGTGGATATCAGACCTGTGGATATCACACCTGTGGATATTACACCTGTGGATATCACACCTGTGGATAACAGACCTGTGGATATCACACCTGTGGATATCACACCTGTGGATATCACACCTGTGGATATCAGACCTGTGGATATCAGGGTTGTAAATGCTCATGGCCGGTCTGCATCAGCAGCCAGGTAGCCACTGAGAATGGCAGAAATAGACACTACATACAACACAGAGCTGCATCTTTAAACGGGACATTTAGGTCAGGAAATGACGAATCACAGCCTCGTTCTTGATTGTCCTTTATATAGAGCCCGCCTCCGCACCCTCTGAACTTCACTGGATTAGTCGTTAAACAAGCGAGGTCAGAATAAAGCAGCACCTAAGATCAGCAGAGGTAATTAGAGACGATAGAAACACAGAAATATCTACACCCACTTTAACACAAAGGCGTGAGCAGCAGATGGTGTCCACAGACAGACGGAGCTCTAACCCAGCAGGGCGGAACTTCTTATGATGTCATACAGAACATGAATATCATCGGTGAGATTATTGATTTTTTAGTGTTCAGATTGTTTTTTCCTTCATTTGTTTAATTATGTGGTTTACAGATGAAGTGCTGATTAACAGTCAGACCTTCTCATCCCTAAGACTACAGACCCACAGGACTCAAGGTGGATCACGGTTTCTGCAGGTTTGAAGAGTCCGTCTTTCAGACCCCCCCAAAAAAAGAACACAGATAAAGACACAGCAGAGGTTTCTATGGAGGTGTGACCCTTTGAGTTGCAGACCAGGGAGGAGGCTGGTGTAGGTAGTTTAACTCCTGGGGAGGAGGCCCTTCTTGTAGGCCACCAGGCCTGCCGCAGCAGCAGCAGACAGCACGGTGGAGACGCCCACCAACTTTAGGAAACCGCCGACCGAGGGCAAATTCCTCTCCCAGAAACTGGTGACGAACGGCAGAGCAGGTACTTCCTGATGGGGGAGGAGACAGACCTTACAGTTAATGTCCTCTAAGGCAGCGGAAGATAAAAACATCCCAATCATTCCTTGCCTGGCTCTCCGGCTCCGGCTGGTGGATCTGACTCTGGTGGATTTTACCCATTGCACACAAGACCTGTAGAGACACGGTGGTTACAGCAGCAGCAGACGGCCATGGGTGGTTTAACAGAATAAAGATGAGTTTTACTGGACTTCAGGTCAGACTTTAAACCAGGCAGAATTAGAAAACCTTCATTATCCACTTGGAACTTATTTCTTTAAGAAAAAGGAAGTAGCAGAAGCCTTTAAGTTACGGCTCCTTGTTAAGGTATTGCCACTAGTCTGCAGTTGGGTAAAGATCTGGACTTTGACTAGACCATCTCAGCCCTAAGCATGGTGAGCGATTTGGACCGACACGTAGCGAGACATTTGGCTCTAATGCAGATACAGAACACAGAAATTAAAATCCGTTTTAAGCGCATTCTTAGAGAACATCCTTTAAATAGAAATATTGGATTCTTTGTGAGCCCATTGTCTCGTTAAACATATCAATTAACGAGGTTTTTTCCTGGTTATTGGAGCTTCTTTATTTAAAATGAATTAATCAATGGTCCCAAAGAAAGCAGCCTATCTAAGCTCATCAAGCTGATATTAATCAGAGACGTCTGAATGAACGAGGAGTTTCTGCCAAGAAGAGCAGTGAGGTGATGCTGGATGAACACATCCAGACTGCATCTAGTCTTGTTTTTCTACAGCCAACTGGACTCAGAAGGAATCTGATGCAATTCTCTGCTTGATCCAGATGATGAGCAGCAGCCTGATTGGTTCCTGAGGAGAAGTTAATTTCCTCCGACTGATGAAGTCGGACCTGGAACATTTCCTCGTAGCCCTACCTGGGGGGGGGGGGGGTTATATATAATGCGGGGAGTTCTCTGACCTCTCTGGCTGCCCGCTCCCCAGCCTGCACCGCCCCCTCCATGTAGCCGCTCCACTCTGACGCCGTCTCCGTTCCTGCAAAGTACAGTCTGCCGACAGGCTCCCTCAGAACCCTGGAGGACAGAAAACACCACATCAATCCTTCAGCTTCACTTTAGACTTTTGCAGCTTATTAAAAATAGAAAAAAAATCCTTTATTACATTCATAAATACATCCAAGTAGTCTGCAGTCCTTCATAGATACACACATTAATTTCAGACCGATGGTATCGGTATGGGCTGATGATGCACAGCCAGGTATATATCAGGGCCAACAAATGGCATCGATGCAACACTAGTTTGAAGGAAAGCAGCTTGAGGAAAATGGAAGCCATGCCACCGCATCTGAACCTGAACAGGCTGCGCTCAGCCTTCACTGCTGCCTCCTAGTGGAGGCCTGCAGCATCTGCACTAGAACTGAGGCACAGCTCCACCTACCGGCCAAACTGGGTCAGGGTTCCAGGAGGGAAATAAGCCGTGTAGCAGCCTCCAGAGTACTCCTCCTCACACCAGTTCTTCTCCTCGTAGTGCACCGGCTGAAAGACAGCAGAGGCCATGAGAAGCAGTGCTGCTGCTGAAGCTGCTGAAGCTGCTCAGCTCTCTGGGTGCTGACTCACATGGAGAGCCTCCTCGGAGCCCAGAACTCTGGAGTAGATCTCACAGATCCTCTTCAGCCTGAACAAAGCAACACAAAAGTTGACACCAAAGCTGCTGGCGGCAGGTTATAGTGAATTTAACCCGCTGTGGCTGGTCGCCGTGGTTTTTCTAACCTCTCCTCTTTGGTCAGACCTGCCAGCTTCCTGCACTTCCGAGCCAGGATGAATCTGCAGGAAGAGAAAGGAATAAATGTCCAACCTCTTTTAACGGTTGTAATTATTAGCAGCACTTTATGCTTATTGTTCATTTCAACAACTAATATTCAGTTATAGTTTTTTTTTTATTCTGAATGCCTGGAAAATAGAGCCTGAATTAAAGGAAGATTTCTTTCCTTTTTTTTTTTTACAGTGTCCTGTAAAAAGAGCCCAAACAGGTTTTACTTTCACAGGTGGAGCAGTACGGCTATCGCCATAGTGTTCCACTTGATTTATGTGTATAAATATCTTTATTATAATTATGCAGGGAGTTTTACAGATTATATGGACACTGCAATGTAGGTAGAACAGAAGAGGAAAAACTGGAAAAAGATAAGAAAAGATGAAAGAAAGGAGATAAAGTTTAGTAAAGTTTATTCAAAGAATAAATGCTCAATAGTGGTTGTGGAGAGCTGAAGAGGCGCCCCGCCATCGGCAGGCCACCCAGCTGCCCCCCGCCAAGACCACGGACCAGGCGGCTCTTCCTCCAGGCCCCAGACTCTGGGTGGCAGCCGGCTTTTCAACAATATTAAATGGAAGCATCTCTTTAGCAATTAGATGAACTACGCTGTCTGTGAGCGCGCGCCACTTTGCGCCGTCCTTTTTGTATGCTGCCTGTGGATTAATTGCTTCAGTGATGGTGGACTGTCGCGAACTTGACGACGCAGACGGGCCGCTTGTACTTTTTGTTTCCAGCTGGAGAAACTTTGCTGGGCGGTTGTGCTTTAGCTGCATGGGTTGGTTGGTTGTATTGCTGCTCTTAGTTGCTACTGTTTTATGACAAATGCAACATTTGGTTTGAATCGGAAATACTCCCACACTGCGGCTGTTGCGCTCGGCTTTCAAACCAGTTCCATTTCGAGCTTTTTCCTCCAACATACGATGTGTTTTTTTTTTACCTCGCTAACTCCTCTAACTCCTCACGGGGCTCTAAAGCTACAGAAGTACAAAATGATGCGCGCTGACTACCTGATGCCTTAGTCCCCTCCTCCTAACTCCTCAAAAATGAGGAAGGGGAGGGGTCAGTGGAACGCACCGGAGGTAAGCCTTTTCATCCAGCGTCATCAATAGAAAGAGAAAAACACAAGCAGAGACGATATAGCCCATAAATGAAATGAAGTGGATAATTTTTATTTATCGTGTGATTAAATGATTTATTGATTATCACGACAGGCCTATGTATGCTTATTTATTTATTGAGCATTTATTTATTTCTGTATTTATTTTTAAATATGGCAGAGTTGGTCCTCCATATACAGCTCTATCTACAGCATATCTACATGCATGAAATGTCCCTTTCATGTTGCCGTAACTGCTGTATGTCAAGTTCCTGAGGAACAAATGGGGTAAATGTGTGTTCAGAGTAAACATTACATGGATGTCTGGTACCTTGTTTGGTGCCTTGACCCATTTATTTCTACTGTGTAGTTCTGCTCACTGTAGTGCAGCTCAGTCCATAGATCTATGATGGGAAACTTTTTCTTTCTACAGTTTCTTCTTGGTCAAATGCTGCAAAGCTGCCTCTCTGACAGTCAATCTCACTCATCTGCACCTCAGCACCTGTGTCTCACCTTCATACCTGTCATAAGGCCCCTCTAGAAGTAGTGTTATCATTCTTCTACCTCCTATTAGATCACATTGTACGATGTATTACTAATATGAACTGTTTCACATGAAACACTAGTACTCTACATACTATTCTCACCAAACTGTGATAACTGTGATTAAATTCAGTGTAAACAAATAACATATGTTGCCACCCCTAAAAAATTCCTGCCCCCCTCTTGCCACCCCATAAATATTTTTCTAGATCTGCCCCTGCCCAGAACCCTCAGTGTCTAAATGCGAGAGGGGATGGGGGGAGCCGGCCGTGGTGAGGCCCATGAAATAAGCCCCCCCCGGGTGCCCTTGAACCCCACCCCCCCAGAAAATGTCCTACATAGATGTGTGTTGTGAAAATGTTGTAGATTGAAGTGTCTAAAATGCAAAATAAAATTGGGGTGGGGGACGTCATCAGAAGGTGGGGCCCTCCAGTAACAACCCCCTCCCCAAAAACCTACACGTGTGGGAGTGTGATGGAGCAGGCAGAGGGAGGAATCTGGGGATGGGGGGCAAAGGACTGGGGTGCTTACTGCACTCCAATAGGCATCCCCCAGAGAGAGGGGCCCTCACCAGTCACACCACCATAAAAAAAGGGGGAGACAACTCTGGCCGGCCAGCCCGCGCGCACCATATAGAACCCCACCTGACGTAGCCCCCACCAGGGGACGGCACGGACCAGGACCAAGACAGGGAGCCAGACCCAAAGCCCTTTTAAACAAGATTAATATGATCCAACAACAGATCTCTGTACTGATTGATGTTGAGTTTATCCTTACTTTTCCAATTCATGCGTTCACGCCCACCACCAACAAACTTCCTAGCACACATGACGCTCAATCTGCTGACACCAAAAACTGACTATCTAACTAACTAACTATCTTTCTTTCTTTCTTTGGCTGGCAGTAAACTGCAGCTAGGTTAATGTGATCATTTCCAGGCATCAGGCTGCCGTCCGTTATGCAGCAGTCAGGCTGTCGTTGGACAGAAGTTCTGGACTCGTTATGAATCCTCTAAACGCCCAGAATAGAAAGAATCCATAGAAAGTTCAGCGTCTCCCAGAGTTTAGCAGATTCTGGGACGTCAGGCAGACGCTGGAGAAATCAAGATGTAACAGGAGCTTAAAGGAATCCTAAAACTAAAAGCCTTTAAAGAGAATTCATTAAACAAACTAAGTGATAAATCCCAGAGGGAACTTAAATGTTAGAGTAACTCAAAGGTTCCCTGTAACTGCTTGTTAAAGGTGTTGATGGCTGCAGGCAGGAAGGATCTTCTGTGGCAGTTTATGTGCAGCAGTCATGGAAAACTATGGAAATCTAAGCATGTTCATAATCCTTTAAAATATCAACCAGAGGCTCTTCTCAACATTAACATAGAAAACTGTGGAATAGAAAAGCCGCTCCTTCTCCAGATGCTCCATCCTGTTTATCTGCTGAGCAGCGGCTCACCCCATGATAGCAGGAACCGTCCCATCAGGCTTAGTGTCGTCCAGAGTCAGGCCGATAGGAGCCCCCTCCTCCTCGATCACCATGGTACCGCAGTAACCTGATCACACCAGAGGTTAAAACCAGCCAATTGCTGCGCAGCAATCCCTCCATCCAGCTGCGCTTACCCTTTTTCCTCCAGAAGTTCTCCTTGTAGTAGACCATGCATTTGATAACGGAGCCCATGGGGACCCTGTAGATCAGCTGGTTCCTGAGGGGGGGCAGCTCCGGGTTAAAGTGCATCTTGAGGATCAGCCCGGGTGGAGTGGCCACGATGACGTATCTGGCCTAAAGAAAAAAAAAGACAAACTTCAAGAGACAAACCAGCAGGTGGCAGCAAAACAAAACCGTTTGGTTTCCTCTGAGATTCTGAGCAAAGATGTTTCTGCTCTGGATCTCCAGACGTTATCTGAAGGTGGCAACCATGGACATGTCTCTCTGTCCATCTGTCTCACTGTCTGTCCTTCTCTCTGTCCGTCCGTCTCTCTGTCTGTCCGTCTCTCTGTCTGTCCGTCTCTCTGTCTGTCCGTCCGTCTCTCTGTCCGTCCCTCTCTCTGTCCGTCTCTCCGTCTGTCTCTCTGTCCATCTGTCTCTCTGTCTGTCCGTCTCTCTGTCCGTCCCTCTCTCTGTCCGTCTCTCTGTCTGTCCGTCTCTCTGTCTGTCCGTCTCTCTGTCTGTCCGTCCCTCTCTCTGTCCGTCCCTCTCTCTGTCCGTCTCTCCGTCTGTCTCTCTGTCCATCTGTCTCTCTGTCTGTCCGTCTCTCTGTCCGTCCCTCTCTCTGTCCGTCTCTCTGTCCATCTGTCTCTCTGTCTGTCCGTCTCTCTGTCTGTCCCTTTGTTTCCTTCTTCCAAGGACATCCATCTTGGTGGAAAGGCAGAATCGGAGCCCAACCCGTCGGCCATCTGCTGCACATCGACTCTGAAACGATTGTCACCAACTGGACGGATACGAAGGGAGGAACAGAGTCAGCAGCAGCGGCCGAGTGGAGCTAAACATGCTAACATCTGGGGCTCTAAAGCAGCCCTGTGATGAAACCAGAGGCTGAACCGCTGCTAACCAAGGAAACATCTGACTTCTTAGAGCCAAACTATTGTGAAATCCTTCTGCTGCCTGAATGGAAACCAGGGTACATTTTGTTCTCCAAAATCATAAATGTTTGATGTATGACTGTATGATCTGGTTGAACTGTAAAGTGCCTTGAGATGACATGTGTTGTGAATTTGGCGCTATATAAATAAACTGAATTGAATTGAAATCAGATTTTAGAACGCAACACCTGGACAATGAGAAACATTTGTGTTCACAGTAATTCATTTTACATGATATAAATAACCTGAACTCTAAGAAATGTTTCTGATCTCTAAATAAATGAGTTAAAGTGAATTGATTTTTTGCAAACTGCAGCGAACTCATTCCAGCTGTCAGACGATGCTTAATCGTGGCTCTGACTGGGATTCCTTCCAGGCAGCAGCCCTGATCTCTGGCCGGCTATGTTCTCTGGCTGTCAGTAAACAGAGAGGGGAGCAGACGGCTGCAGACCAGTGTGGGCGGAGAAGATCAGTTCACCACTGAGTTTGGAACGGTGGAATGGTCGTTCTGGTTCCCGCTGTGGTTCTAAGGTTCCTCTCACCGTGTAGGTCTCCTTGTTCAACGTCTCCACCTCCACCATGTCTCCGCTCTGGTCGATCCTGTAGACCGGTGACTGCAGCTTCACTCTTTCACCGAGCTCTTTGGCCATGCACTCGCTGATCTGACCCGAGCCGCCTGCAAACTTCCTCTCCTGCAGAAAACAGTAGACGACCAGTCAGTGATGAACACAGTGAAAGCATGCAGTGGCTTCCTGAAGCATTCAAACCCCAAACCTCATCACCTCTGATATCAAAGCACCGGAAATATCAGTTCACATCTGAACATGGAGTACAGCCCCTAAACTCAGACCAGGCAAATGCTTATCCCTGCTGGGGGGGTGAGGGGTGCTGGTGTCCATCTCCAGCTGTCTATGAGGGAGAGGGGGGGGTCCACCCTGGACAGAGAGGGGGGGGTCCACCCTGGACAGAGAGGGGGGGGTCCACCCTGGACAGGCCTCCAGTCCATCTCAGGGAAACACAGAGACAAACTGGACAAACATCCATTCACACCTAAGGAGGATTTAGAGAAGCCAGTGAACCTAACAGTGTTTTTGGACTGAGGGAGGAAGCTGGAGTACCCAGAAAGATGCACAGGGAGAACATACAAACCGCATGCAGAAAGAATCAAACCCAGAACCTTCTTGCCACTGAGCAGCGCACAATGTGCATCAGTCAGAGGAAACTGGAGGAGCTGCTGAGGCCACCAGAGTCACAGTGGAATCTAAATGATTTGGGCTAATAAAAAACTAGACCTGCATACGTTGTTCCCACAGAGATGCATGGTGGTGGAGGCATCATACTATGGGATGCCTTCCTTCAGCAGGGACATGCTAATTCATCAAAGCTGTTGGGACGACGGAGGGAGAAAAATGTTCACCTTCCAGCGATCGTTTAGATCAAAGCTGCTAGAATGGTCCAGATATCTAATATAGAACTCACCCACTCCATCTAATCCTGTCAGATTCCCTCCCAGATGTTCTGCATCATTATCTTCAATCTCCCTCCTTCCCTTCAGGACCAGTTAGTGTTTGCAGAGACCAACTGGTCCTGAAGGCCAGCGATCACAGACAGGCTGAGGGGCGGGGAGTGATACGGCGCTGCCAAAGCTCTGACACGCTAAATCCATTAGGCAGTGACCTTTACTGTGCGCTTGGCGTCAAAATCTCTGCAGCCCCTGATCTCTTTAACGTAGCGTGGATCTTTGGAGGAATTCACCAGTCACTACTAAACAAGATGTGCCTTTTTGTTCAGTTTATAAGCAGCTCTGCCTCTAGAAAAAATAAAAATGCTGTCCCTGTCAGGACGCTCTAGATCATCAGTAAAACTGAAGAAGGCCTCCATGTTGGCTAACGTGTCCTCTGTGCAGAAACACGCTTTAAAGCTTAAAGACAGCGGGGGGTGGGGGGGGTCATCCAGAAGCAGCACTGACAGAAAGCATCCTTACTTTGGCTGCTGAACAGAGCAGACAGGAGGAAACACTGAGACTCATTTAGCAGCGCTGACGGCTCCTCTCTGCTCCACCGTCTGCAAAAACGTTTCTGTTTGGAAATCAGCTTTAGGAAGTCGGTCAACAAGAGGCACCTGAAGTGGGCGGGTTGCAGACTAGCAGCTTAAAGACAGATGAGGTTAAAAGCCATGGAGAGAGAGGTAATGAGGATTAATAAAATAAATGATCATATTTATAGCGCACCTTACAGCTCGTTTCCTAATAAACTTTAAAACTTCTGGCTGCACTTGAGTTTCTAATGAAGAAAATCCTGTTTTCATGTGTTAAATGTTTACATCTGCATAACCTGCAACCATGAATTTACCAGGTTTGGTCATTAGAATATGATCTGCATACAGATCAAGGCAAACAAACTGGCTGCATACTCCGTACGTACACAGCAGTTTATCAAAGAAAGAGCCCAACCCGTCTGAAACCTGTTGGAAGGCACAGCTTTCACACCATAAGGTGATATTCAGTTTGGACATGTGTGCAAAGTCTAGAAGCTATCACTCTATAAGACACAGAGGCCTGCTGGCAGGGCCATCCGAACGCGACTCAGCTTTCCTGAACTTTGGAGACGGATCAGATTTCCAAACAGAGATCAACATTAGTTACAGGTCTGGAAAAGATTGGGAATTTATTATTGGTTTATATGGGAGCTCAGTTTAGTTGAGTTTCACTAGTTTTTTAGTCAGGAGTTTTAAATTAAATGTGTTTGAATTGTAGCTGAATGATATAAAACTCATATTTTAAAGGAAGTTGTGGTAAATTCATTGCATATTTGTGCAGAATTATCAGTTTGAACAGGATTTGAGCTCTTTGATGCTTTCCTTTGCTGTCCGTACACACAGCACACGTTCAGAGAACATTACATGACCTGTAGGGTCAGGACTGGGTCCTGCTTACATACCTGCCCCCCATTGGTGGTGGAGAAGATCCTCATGGTTCCTCCGCACTGCTTCACGTACCACAGGAACCAGAGGGCTGAGACCTCATGGGGTTCAGACGTCACGTTCACGTTGACAAACAGGGTGGCAAAGCGGCGAACGGCGCTGTGAGAGGAAACGGAGGGACCAACCAGCATTAACTGGTTCTATAGAGGAACATGTCCCTGCTTAGAACCCATAGAACATGACAAAGTTCCCTTTATCACCTGGTCCAGCAGATTTTGTCGAACAGCTGCTGCATGGTCATGTTGTCCCACTCCACAGCGTGAGGCGCTCTCCATGGGGCCTCTCTGGGGATCTAAGGTGCCAATGGACAGTGAGCATTAGACCGCTGCATGGAGAAGGAGAAGCAGTAACAGGACAACAGTAACATGCTGTCACCTCCATGCCCATCTGGTCCATGGTCCTGAAGAGGTTATTAAAGTCCATGTAGACGATGGGGTTCCACATGGGAGGGAAGGAACCTTTGAACGGGTAAGACTTTCCCTGTGGGGTCAATAAACACAGTCAGCAAATCAGCTATCATGATAAACCAGTTAGAACCGGTTGGTTTATCTCACAGAACCACAATGAGAGCAGATAAGGTTGTGTAAACAGAGACAAACAACCGATATAACTATGGCGGCCATGTTGGAATCTTCTCTAGCTACAGTCACTAATCTACCAACGCTGCTCACTCTCTTAATGTTTCGTTTAACACAGCATTGAAATAAAACTTGGCAGATGTAACAATATTTAACATTAGTGTTGCTGTTATGGCCAATAATAACCAGATGGGATCCATCTCCAAACTCTTTGGTCAAAAACGACCATCCTGCTGACCATCCTGCTGACCATCCCACTGACCATCCCGCTGACCATCCTGCTGACCATCCCGCTGACCATCCCCCTGACCATCCCGCTGACCATCCTGCTGACCATCCCGCTGACCATCCTGCTGACCATCCCGCTGACCATCCCGCTGACCATCCTGCTGACCATCCCGCTGACCATCCTGCTGACCATCCTGCTGACCATCCCCCTGACCATCCCGCTGACCATCCCGCTGACCATCCTGCTGACCATCCCGCTGACCATCCCGCTGACCTTCCCGCTGACCATCCCCCTGACCATCCCGCTGACCATCCCGCTGACCATCCTGCTGACCATCCCACTGACCATCCTGCTGACCATCCCCCTGACCATCCCGCTGACCATCCCGCTGACCATCCCCCTGACCATCCCGCTGACCATCCCCCTGACCATCCCGCTGACCATCCCGCTGACCATCCCCCTGACCATCCTGCTGACCATCCCCCTGACCATCCCGCTGACCATCCCCCTGACCATCCCGCTGACCATCCTGCTGACCATCCCGCTGACCTTCCCGCTGACCATCCCCCTGACCATCCCCCTGACCATCCCGCTGACCATCCCCCTGACCATCCCGCTGACCATCCTGCTGACCATCCCCCTGACCATCCCGCTGACCATCCCCCTGACCATCCCACTGACCATCCCGCTGACCATCCCCCTGACCATCCCACTGACCATCCCGCTGACCATCCCGCTGACCATCCTGCTGACCATCCCCCTGACCATCCCCCTGACCATCCCGCTGACCATCCTGCTGACCATCCCCCTGACCATCCGGCTGACCATCCTGCTGACCATCCCGCTGACCATCCCGCTGACCTTCCCGCTGACCATCCCCCTGACCATCCCCCTGACCATCCCCCTGACCTTCCCCCTGACCATCCCACTGACCATCCCCCTGACCATCCCGCTGACCTTCCCGCTGACCATCCCCCTGACCATCCCGCTGACCATCCCCCTGACCATCCTGCTGACCATCCCCCTGACCATCCCCCTGACCATCCTGCTGACCATCCCACTGACCATCCTGCTGACCATCCCCCTGACCATCCCGCTGACCATCCCGCTGACCATCCTGCTGACCATCCCCCTGACCATCCCCCTGACCATCCCGCTGACCATCCTGCTGACCATCCCCCTGACCATCCCACTGACCATCCCCCTGACCATCCCGCTGACCATCCTGCTGACCATCCCACTGACCATCCTGCTGACCATCCCCCTGACCATCCCGCTGACCATCCCGCTGACCATCCTGCTGACCATCCCCCTGACCATCCCCCTGACCATCCCGCTGACCATCCTGCTGACCATCCCCCTGACCATCCCACTGACCATCCCGCTGAATATCCCACTGACCATCCGGCTGACCATCCTGCTGACCATCCCCCTGACTATCCCGCTAACCATCCCCCTGACCATCCCCCTGACCATCCCGCTGACCATCCCCCTGACCATCCCGCTGACCATCCCACTGACCATCCCGCTGACCATCCCGCTGACCATCCCGCTGACCATCCCCCTGACCATCCCGCTGACCATCCCCCTGACCATCCCGCTGACCATCCCACTGACCATCCCGCTGACCATCCCGCTGACCATCCCGCTGACCATCCCCCTGACCATCCCGCTGACCATCCCCCTGACCATCCCACTGACCATCCCGCTGACCATCCCGCTGACCATCCCCCTGACCATCCCACTGACCATCCGGCTGACCATCCCGCTGACCATCCCACTGACCATCCGGCTGACCATCCCACTGACCATCCGGCTGACCATCCTGCTGACCATCCCGCTGACCATCCCACTGACCATCCTACTGAACAACACACCACATGGTCAACAGCACTATATGCAAGACTCCTTTGATCCATATCAATGTTAGTCCAGATATTTTCTTCGATCCAGTTGTGTGATTTCTACACTGCTCAGCAGCCTTTACCTTCAGTCTTCCAGTTCTGGTGACTTTTTACCTGCTTTTAGAGCAGCTTCTGTTAGAGAACGCTTGATTGATTGAAATAACGCCTGAAGCCGCGGCAGTTAATGAACCATAAAGACACGACAAGCAGGAGGCCCAGGAAAGTGGAGCTCAGAGAGTCTCTGCTTTGACTCATTCAGGTGGATCTGAAGCTCTTTAGGGCGGCACTCTGATCAGACGCTGATCGATGAACCATTCAGGGGTCTAACCAGAACTTCACAAAGCAGAGAAACCCAGACCGGATTAGTGAGTGGAAGGTACCGGGGACCGAGTTTAATCATCATTTCTAAGCACTATTGCTGCAGACAGCGCCTTCCTCACACAGGTATTGATACCAAACGCACCTCAGCAGTTCACTGCTCTTTGGGGTTACTGTACATGGATGAAATCTGAGGAAAAGCTCAGGTTACATCAAGATCAAATGATACGGTCTTCCATTAAATCCTAATAACCACTAGAGACTCTTTGTTGGAGGTTATGATTTGATAGAAGCACATAAACAGATTATAGGAAATTACTCTAAATGGTTTGGTTGTGAAAGCAGATAGAAAATTTGACCTTTGTGGAAACAACAAACCAGTTTCTCTGCTTATCAACCTCAGAGGAATAAAACAAACAATATCATCCATCCATCATGTTTTATCCCTGCTGGGGGGGTGAGGGGTGCTGGTGTCTATCTCCAGCTTTCTATGGCTGAGAGGCGGGGTCCATCCTGGACAGAGAGGAGGGGTCCACCCTGGACAGAGAGGGGGGGGTCCACCCTGGACAGAGAGGGGGGGGTCCACCCTGGACAGAGAGGAGGGGTCCACCCTGGACAGAGAGGGGGGGGTCCACCCTGGACAGAGAGGAGGGGTCCACCATGGACAGAGAGGGGGGGGGGGTCCACCCTGGACAGAGAGGGGGGGGTCCACCCTGGACAGAGAGGAGGGGTCCACCATGGACATAGAGGGGGGGGTCCACCCTGGACAGAGAGGAGGGGTCCACCCTGGACAGAGAGGGGGGGTCCACCCTGGACAGAGAGGAGGGGTCCACCCTGGACAGAGAGGGGGGGTCCATCCTGGACAGAGAGGGGGGTCCACCATGGACAGAGAGGAGGGGTCCACCCTGGACAGAGAGGGGGGGTCCATCCTGGACAGAGAGGGGGGTCCACCATGGACAGAGAGGAGGGGTCCACCCTGGACAGAGAGGGGGGGTCCATCCTGGACAGAGAGGGGGGTCCACCATGGACAGAGAGGAGGGGTCCACCCTGGACAGAGAGGGGGGGTCCATCCTGGACAGGTGTCCAGTCCATCTCAGTGCAACACAGAGACAGACAGGACAAACAACCATTCACTCACGCCTAAGGAGAATTTAGAGAAGCCAGTGAACCTAACAGTCATGTTTTTGGACTGTGGGAGGAAGCTGGAGTACCTGGAGAGAACCCATGCATGCTCAGGGAGAACATGCAGAATCCATGCAGAAAGACCCAGGGCTGGGAATCAAACCCAGAACCTCCTTGCTGCTAAACAGTATTAATGAAGCAATAACTGGCGTCACCAATAAAGAGCTGCTGATGACCCGCCTGCTCCTCAGCAGCTCTTTATTCCGCCTGATCCAGGAAGCAGAACTTTATTCCATATTTCTGCTGACATGGAGCAGCCGCCTGCTGCGCTCCACCCTGCTTAGTCAGAGTGACTGATCAGGAGAGCTTATATAATCCTTTACAACTCAGATAACAGCGTCCATAAAGCCACACAGCGTCTGAATGGACCACATGCTGTTTATCCTACTAGGATAAATAATCCCTGACAGTGAATCTGTTTGTTCTGGATCTATAGAAACAAGGCTTTTAAAATCCTTATTGTTGTTAAATCTAAACACCATCTAGCTTTCTTTATTCAGGTGAATTCTCAGCAGTTTCATCGAGTTTCTGCAGATAAATCCTCCTTTTACCACTAAGTGACTTTGACCTTAACTTTCAGCAGGTTTTCTGGTCATAAAGTTTGCTTTAAATGTTGGAAAGTAAATGAATAACAGCAGATATCCAGCTTTGAAAAAACAGATCAGATCTGTTTGCAAATGTTGTAATTGCAGTTCCTGTGTTTGTTTTTTTTTTATATTCCTCAAAGAACTCGATGCAATAAACTTTGAAACCTGCGATTCTGCAGAGAAGCAGCTGTGAGCCTGAAGGACATCCAGGGTTCTGCAGCTGATGGTGGGAAACGCTCAGATATTTCTCCTGCATGATTCTAGAAACAAACATCTAGCTGCACAATCTGCCCAGAAACTCAATGAACCTTTCTCTGATCAATAAATAAGAATAAACATTAAACCCTGTCAGAACCCACTCCTATAGACTCTACTGCTGCCTCTTGGGTCTGAGCTCGTTTTCAGGTTTAACTCCTTCTTTAGAACATTTTTCAAAGTCATTTTCTTCTTTATAATTTCATCTTTTTTATTAATAAATAAAAAAAGAAATGAAATAAGGGTTCAAGCGTTACTAAAGCAAGCTGAGCTTCCTGAGCAGCTCCTCCAGGCCACGCTGCGCTGATGATGTCATCCATGCAGACCAATGACTGCCGCTGCTGGGAGAAGCAGGGGCAGATTTCAGGATCAAAGCATTGATTTTATTTGGTGTCTTTTACATTTTTCTTGGACCTTTTGTCGGTTTTTCATCTCTGCCATAATGAGCAGAAATAAGTGTTCAGACTCTGTGCTTTATTCAGGACATGGCTTTTATCGTTTGGAGAGTTTATTTTTTAAGCTATACCTACAGGGGATGAGGAGCTACCTGAATATTATCCACTGTCACCATGGCGACCGTGAACAGAGAGGCGGGGAGCGGAGGAGAGGATGCATCAGTTCCACACCAGTGAGCTGCAGGTGGTGCTGCATGAAGGTTCTGCAGACTGATGCTTTTATAATTTTCCCTCCTCATGTCCTGCTCCTCGTGGTTCCAACCAATCACAGCTGATCTGAGTCCTGATCCTCCTATGACAACAGCTGCATCAAAACCTGTGATTTGGATCACTGGTCAGATTCTGCATTTGATCAGATGTTTGAATTCATTCAAACACAGGAAAACAGTAGAAGTAAGAATCCAAACTAAACACTTTGAACCCAGATTAGCTGCTGCTGTTAGCCTCTTTGTGTTTCATTCATGCGTCTGCTGAGTTAGACAAACTTTATTGTCACTTTATATACACAGTTTATGCTAAATGAAATATCCTTTTATAGCTTTCCAACAGTGAATGAGAAGCTTAGCAGTGAAATGAACATATCCATTGATAAAGTGCAGCAGTGATGAAATGTAAACAGTGTGGGAGGGACATGGTGCCAAAGGCTTTGATGTGGAAGTTCAGAGAAGTTCAAAGAAAAAAATAAATAAATAGATATGATGCTAAATGAAGCAGAAAACATTAGAGTTGGTGGAGCTCAGGGTTTGGGGGTCGATGCCCAGGAATAAGCTGCTGGCTTATTCCTGGTGCTTTCTCCGCGGGGCCCACGGGGGTCCGGCTGGGGCACCCGCAGGGGGGTGGGTGCCCCAGGGCCTCGGATCCCGGGGGCCCAGGGCTGGATTCACTTCAGGGTGGCTGGCTGCCGGGGGAGCCCACGGACTCGTTCCGTGGCTCCCGGGGGTTCCGGCATTGCGGTGGCTGGGGGTCTCTCCTCCTCCATTGGTGGGGGTCTGATTTCCTGGGCTGGCCCCTCCTTGGTGTCTTCGCTCTTGGGGTCCCTTTGAGTGCCTGGCGCCTCTTCGGCTCCCCACAACCACTATTGAGCATTTTCTCTATGGATAAACTTTACATGCAGTAGTTCACCCTCACAATCAACTACAGGTGTTTGGTTCCAGGTACTCAGAGATTCAGTTCCACACAGAAAGCCCACATTCTGATCTTCAGGTAACACAGAGTACATGTCAGACTGAATAATACTACTTCAGCGATAGTTTCACTGCAAATACTATCTAGAAATATCTTAAATTAAGTCCACAGTATTGCTCCTTAATCTGAGCAGGTAAATAAGATGATTTCACAATGGGAGGAGTATATTTCTACTCTTAAAATAAGGTAATTAGATAATATGCACTTAAAATAAGCATTTTTTTCTTAATTTAAATGTAAATTGTCTTGTTCTGTTGGCAAAATGTTCACTTTCCTCCTCAATTCAAGAACAAATGCACTTATTTTAGGAAACAATGACTTTCCATTTTTTTCTATTGTTCATATGATCTCATGACTGAGAAACAGCTGAGGGTCTGAGGCTGTTCAGCTCAACATCCCATCAGTTCCCATCGGCACAGATCAACATTCCAGCCACGATCCCAGCCTCCGATCCGGAGCCGTGTCTACAGGCTCCGCCCCCTGGTCTGACATCATTAAGATGTCCAGTCTGGAGCTGCAGGGCCTGTTAGACACCAGTTTGCTGATAAAGGAAAGCAGCTCTGGCCTTTAGGATTAGAATCTGCCGAAGGAAAGCTGATTAGCTTTGCAGCTAGAAAGCTAACCCTAATTACACCAAGGCTGGCAGGATTACTCCAAGTCTCAGCTTTCCCAGGAAAACGCAGCCAGATGTTGTCATGGAGGTTAGTCTTCCGGGGAATTCTGCTTCCAGTAGCTTATTTAGAGCACAGAGAGTTAAAGCAAGACGCCAATAAAGATAAAAACATGCTGGGATACGTAGCTGCAAGTCAGCAGGTCAGAGGCTCACCTGCCTCTGATGATGCAAACCAATCAGCTTTGAATGAAGCTCCATGAAGCCCAATCAGCATCCAGAGTTCATCTTGAAAGGTCTTTAAATCCACGACCCAGTCTGCCACCCACCAAGCGCTGCCACCGACCATGTCTGATTCTGACTTAGGTGACCCCCATTCAACCCACCTGCACCCCGGATTCAACCCACCTGCACCCCGGATTCAACCCACCTGCACCCCGGATTCAACCCACCTGCACCCCCGATTCAACCCACCTCCACCCCCGATTCAACCCACCTCCATCCCACCTCCACCCCTGATTCAACCCACCTCCACCCCCGATTCAACCCACCTCCATCCCACCTCCACCCCTGATTCAACCCACCTCCACCCCAGATTCAACCCACCTCCACCCCCGATTTAACCCACCTCCACCCCCGATTCAACCCACCTGCACCCCCGATTCAATCCACCTCCACCCCCGATTCAACCCACCTGCACCCCCGATTCAACCCACCTCCACCCCACCTCCACCCCCGATTCAACCCACCTCCACCCCCGATTCAACCCACCTCCACCCCCGATTCAACCCACCTGCACCCCAGATTCAACCCACCTCCACCCCCGATTCAACCCACCTCCACGCCGATTCAACCCACCTCCGCCTCACCTCCACCCCCGATTCAACCCACCTCCACCCCCGATTCAACCCACCTGCATCCCAGATTCAACCCACCTCCACCCCCGATTCAACCCACCTCCACGCCGATTCAACCCACCTCCGCCTCACCTCCACCCCCGATTCAACCCACCTCCACCCCCCATTCAACCCACCTCCACCCCACCTCCACCCCCGATTCAACCCACCTCCACCCCCCATTCAACCCACCTCCACCCCACCTCCACCCCCAATTCAACCCACCTTCACCCCCACCTCCACCATCGTAGCCTAGCTCCATCTGGCTTCTTCATGCTCTATAGTCGTCTATGCAGTCTACAGACTGACCAACTCCATCCATCTCCACTCCACTACCAGTTTAAGGCCTGGGGGGGGGACAAGCCCTGTTCTCACATACCTGCTTTTGCATTTTAAAGTAAAATTCAGCGCTAATGTTTCCTGCCGGGATCTGAGCGCCAAAGTCTTAAAATAATTGTATCAATAAAATTTTTCTGTATGTCTTTTTCTTTCCGTGTGAGTTTTGAAATAATTTACAGATTAAATCTCTCTCTAAAATCTATAAATAAATGTATAGACCGATTTATAAATTTGTCTTTGTTTCTACAATACAGGTGAAATTCTCTCTATATCAGCTTCTTTTAATGTAGATTTAATTCTTATTATTTTCCTTGCCTGTGTTCTGCTGCACATTTTACCAAAAGAAGAAAGGAATAAATCCATAGAAAGCTTTACCAGCAGCAGGTTTCTGAGCAGCATGTGGATCAGCTGACTGAAGGAAGGCTGCAGATGTTTCCCCCTTTTTAAAAATCAAAACCAGGATGGGAAAAAGTCCATTGAAATATTTGTCTTTTTTAAACCCAGCAGCAAATGAAAGCGGCTGGAACATGTTGGACATTTTCCTACGGCTGTTTGTTTGGTGTCTGGCCTTAAAGTTCACCACAAGGAGCCAAATCCGGCTTTTTCCGGAGCTCGGATTCTCCCAGTGTCACTTTGGGAAAAGCACGGCGCTGCACATCTGCATCCTCAGAGGCAGAAAAGCACAGAGACAGAAACCACCTCAAAGCGGAGGCTTGTTGGGCAGCTTTTAGTGAGGAAGGTTGCCGTGGAAACCAGGCAGGAAGCCTGCTAGGGCTACGCTGATCTTCCATGTTGTAGAGATAGTAGCCAAGGAGACACGGGCGCACGTGACGCTCCACGGCGGGACAGCGGGTTCTCTGACGGCCGCCATGCTGGAGACGCTGCAGAACGCTGAAGAAGTAGGTCAGTAGAACATGAGAGCATCGGTCTTCATGGAAACATCAGAGAGTCAACAGAGTTACAGCTGCTGTAACAGCTGATGTAAAAGCAGCTGTTACAGCAGGTGTTGCACCAACCAGAACCGACCAAAACCGACCAGAACCTGCGTCTATTTGGAAGCAGACTCACTCAATCAGGGTCAGAATGGTTGTCTAGTCCTCATCAGGATTTGCTTGTGTGTGAATCCTGTGCAAATCCCCCCCCGACTACCAACTCCCAGCAGACACACTGGTTTCAATCCAGTGTGGCCAGTTTAATGAGACATGGATGCATTCAGGGGGATGGTCGTCTCATTTTTCTAGGTTTAAAGCAGATGTAGAATCAGCGGCGTTTCTGCTACAGAGATCGGATCGAACAGTTTGATGCAGTTTGCAGAAGCTGCAGGTCGATAGTCTGTTTGCTCAGACGGTGACGCAGAGCAGCTCTGCCAGAAATGTTCCCATCAAAGCAACTTTAACTGAGGAGCAACCCTGCTAGCATGTGCGTTTGTTCTCATGTCCTCACCTTCAGGACAAAGTCCACCTCTGGAGCTGGGACTGAACCACACCCAGAGTCCAGATGTCTCCTGCCCTGTCCCTCAGAGAGCTGCTCCACCATCCAGGTATCAGAGTATGAGAGAGCGAAGGCTAATCCAATCAGGGGAGCAGAGGAAAGCTGTTCAGCCACTCAGAGGAGATACGGAGCAGAGAAAAGGTTTGGTCCATCTCCCTCCCTGCCTCTCTGTTACTTAG
The DNA here is from genome assembly GCA_030533445.1 of Cyprinodon diabolis. NCBI lineage: Eukaryota > Metazoa > Chordata > Actinopteri > Cyprinodontiformes > Cyprinodontidae > Cyprinodon > Cyprinodon diabolis. The sequence continues at coordinate 48,751,468 of CM060068.1, read as the reverse complement.
AGAATAAAGAAACTGCATTACAGAGGCCCCCGAGGCAGAGATTAGCTCTTCCTCTGGCTAATGGCGCAAAGCAGAGGAAGGCTGCCTGACAGAAAATCAGGTTTGCTTTCCATTTTCTCCTGCTGGTTCGTCTGTCAGCCAGACTGAGGGAAATGTGGCTGGGAGAGAGCGACACTTTCAGCAGATAACGGGAAGGCTGAGCCTAATACAGCACAGCTGCTCTGTTTGACCTTTGGACGTGTCAGGAAAGGATTCAGGCAGTATAAAGTTAACCCAAGCTAACGGTGCTAACTGCTAACAGAAGATGCGATTTAAAAGTCAACTCTGATCATTTTGTCTCACTTTGAACGAAACAGTCTGACTGTTTAGCATCACAGCAATAATAAAACTAATCCTCCATGACGACAGACATGCTCTCAAACATTTATACGTCACGCCGCGATTGTTCCTTTTTTACATCATATTCGCACATCTAGATTACAGTAGTTGATCGGCTTCTTCTGGAAACATCCGCAGAAACAGGAAGTTACAGGGAAGCGTCTCTGGGAGGCGAGCCGCCGTCCGCAGAGGGAAGTTACTTCCTGCAGCACCTTTCTGACAAAAACATTGTTTTTATTTTGACTGGATTAACATACAGATATAAAATGTTTGGCCGCTTCCTCCATCATGAAGAACTTCACTAAACAACAACCCAGAAACGCTGCAGACGCACAGAAAATGTTGATGTTTGTAGAAGAGCTGACTTGAACCTTCATCATGTCTGCAGGTCGACTGAATATGAGTGAATAGAAATATTATGGATGGAGCTGAAGGCTGGGCAATTCATTGCTTTTAACCACAATTTCAGAAAATGCAATTTTCAAACCAGAGAGGAGCTCAGTTCTGGTCAAGTTACATTTCACAAAATGTGGGGCATTTTTTTTCCCTCCAGCTCTTTAATAGTTATATTTAGTATTTATTATGTTGAAAGTGGGTTTGCTTCCATGAAAAAGGAAATAAACTTCCTGCTGCGTGCAGATCTATGCATGCCAGTAGAAGTGAGCGGTAACCAAACAAAGCTGACAGTAAAATCCTGCAACAGCGGATTCCAGGTTAACAAGCTTTCAAGGGAAGAAAGAAACGGAACATCTGGAATAAAACATCTGCATGTTGGATCATTGCAAAGGATTAAATACACATAAAAATCACAATACTGGAAAAACCATTCAGCCCGACTGGTTTCATACGATTTATGTTATAAAGACAAATTCTGTGGAAAAGGTTTCTTGTTATTTTTCCAATTAAATTATTTGTTTCATCTTTAAAATACCTTGAACATAACTTTACACTTTGGACTGTCTGATTTCCTCATTTCTAGCAGTTAATTAGATGTTATGATCAGTTCCTCAGACGCAGCAGAGCTGCTGCAGGTGTGGTTAGCTTAGCCGCCTCTGGCTACCGTTCCTGCAGAAGCTTCTGGAGGGAAACTGAATGAAGCTGGAAACTCACATTGACGTAATGGACAAGGTGCTCCTGCTCGTTGACCTTGTAGGTCTTAATGCCGTACTCCTTAGCCAGGCGCAGGATCCGGTTCTGGGTGGGCCCGACATAGGCCCCGCCCAGATCCACCCACTTGGTCTCCTTGTTCTGGAAACGGAAAGAAAACCGCTGAGGTTAGAATGATCTAGAATGAAAGGAAAACAGCCAATCATGGCGCCTGCTGCACCAGGAACACATTTAAGTAAGCGAGGAGGCGGAGCTTCTCAGCGACTGGCCCCCAGGGGTCCTTTTGGTCGGCCCCCATGCTGCCATTAACATATTTAAACTGTGAGGCATCAGACCAGGAGAGGAATGTTGATTTTTAGAGTTAACCTGTTAAGAACGACCAAATTATAAAATAATGACCTGAATGACTTTAAATCATTGCTTTCCAAAGTGACGGCGGCTGCAGAACTTTTTTCATCTCACTGCAGGTAAAATGATCAAGTTCAGCTTCTGTCTGCTGGAGAACTGAATGTTAAACTTGAACCACCTGGCTGTCAGCCAGCTAAACACGTTCTTATGGTTTGAAATAATATCCTGGGAGACGTTTGGTTGCAGCTTTATTTCTAGTTTTCTTGGGTTCAGTCCCACGTTAGTTGTTTTTATTTCTGAGGAGGAAGCTGGACTTAGGAAGGACAGATGAGGCGCAAACCTTCCCCCCCAGACTGTGTCCAGAAATATCTGCATCCTCCTTTATAGCTGAGAAGAACATATTCTAAAGCCTAGAGAGGAGCATCTGCAGAAACCTGGTTTAGCATCGTCAAAGTTCCTTAGTGGTCCTGAGCAGCTGGTCTTACCCGCACTGTAAAGGTGCGACCACCGACTCGATCCCTGGCCTCCAGAACCACAGGATTCAGCCCGCTGGCCTTCAGCAGCTTGGCAGCACTCAGCCCTGCAAACACAGAAGCAGACGATGAGTGAGGAGAGCATCTAGGTGATCTTCAGATGGCTGCGTCCTCCTTCTGTTGTTCTATAATAGATCTGCACATTAAACCAGACTGAGGACTGGAGAGAAGATGGTTAACGAACCTTTTTACCAAAGGAAGAACCAGGAGACACCGAGCCCCGCCCCCAACCAATCAGAAAGCTGCTCAGTCTGACATTGAGACCACCATAGCTGGCTGCAGACTCAACAATGTTGAGGTTTGTCTGTTCTTAGCCTCCCAGGCTGCAAACGAAGGTCCTGAGAGATCAGAATGAGTCTCAGCCTCCTTCATGGCATGAAGGGAGGACTGCTGGTATTAGGAGATCCATCTGACCAGAGAGAGATAGATTAACCTGACAGGGAACGGCCTTCATGAACTCAAGCTGTTTGTCCTCCAAATGTTCGAGTGTTAGAAAGTTCTTTATGCAGGAGGTGGGTTGGTTTCCCAGGGGGGGGAAGTGTGTTGGGATTTTTGTAATGTATAAATGTATGTACTATGATGCTGCAGTCAGAGCTCTATCGCTCCGTTAAATAAATCTGAACCTTATTTCTTGCATTGAAAGTAAAAAAGAAAGAGCAGTCTGCTCCTCTTCCCTTCCTCAGAGCTTTCTGTACATCAGGACATGATAATGGATGCGATGGAGAGGCTGATATCCATCAGACAGATGCAGCTGCCTTAAAAGGCAGCCCTGCTGTCCTGAGAGCCCAGAGGCCTTCGTTCAGCCAGGAGACATTCCCCATCTGGAAGGACAAACACGGTGGAGGCGCAGCGGCGCTTTCTGCACCTGGAGCAGCAAGAAACCTCTGATCTCCTTCCTGAACAATCCAGGACACTCAGCAGAACCAGGACCCCTCCGGATGCCTTCGCTTCAGCTTAACTTCTGCACTGAAGGCTGTTTATAGTCCCGTTTCCACTCCCCTCTGAATCCGATCCGTGCCGAGTTCAGACCGAGCTTGGATCAGTTAACCGTGCCGAGCTCGGTTCCTTACGGCCGTTAACACATCATGCTAGCACGGTTAGCGCGGTTCCTCGCCTCCTAATGGCGATCTATGGTACTTCTGCCTTCTAGAGGGAAACAAGCAAACTAACATGGCGGAAGTTTGCGAAGTCATGCGAAGAAGGCAGCCTTTGGAGAATTTCCTTGACAGAGTCGGCTTTTGGGAAGTGGATACGACAAACGATCATCTGATCAGGGCTTCCAGACGCAGGAAACAACAACAGACGTTGAGGTTCATCGCACTGCTAAGCAGAATCATCACTGGATATCGTGCGGCGCGGCAGGGAAGCTAGGATTTTAGGAATGATTACGGAGGCTGACTGTAAGGAGATGAGGCACTCTGCTCATGCGCTATTTGTTATCTGAGAACCGAGCCAGAACTGAACCGCACCGAGCCCTACTGATCAACTAGCACCACGTTAGCGCGGTCCGGTTCAGGTCTGCATGCCATTTATGCTCAGCAGTTACCATGGTTACCGTGCTCTGACTGATCTCAGCAGGGTTTCTAATGGGTGGTGGAAAGGGGTCTTGGTAGGACGGAGTATTCTGCTGATGAAGCTGATATCAATGGTACCTGAAGACAAATCCTCCTCTTCCTCACCAGAAAAAAACAAAGGAATCCTTTCAAAGATAAAACCCTCCAGGACAGACGGCCATTTTGAAAGAGTGAAGGCTCCAGAGTTCTGATTAAAGCAGAGGCACTGAGAGCCAATCGGTCCTCATGTTTCACAAAGACTCCATCAGATCAGCATCTCAAAGACTCTCAGCTGGAGACAGATTTTTAAATTCAGGCCCTTTGGTTTTCTTCCACCCCTCTGATCATGTGACTGTTCCTGCCATGTTGTCCTTGACGGGTCATTTGCTGTTTGGGCTGTTATCTCCTGGCTGCTGCCTTCTATGGATGACTTCCTTCACTCCTAAATGCTTTTTCTAGCTATTATCTGCAGTCTGAGCCTCTTGGAGGCAGAGGAGCAGCTTAATCCAAGTGTCTCCCTGCAGGTCCAGATCCTCTCCAGCGCTCGCTCTTTGGATGATGATCCAGATGTCATGGCTGTAGTTGAACCGTAAGAACGTAGAGCGATGGGAAAATGGCGAGCTTTGCCTTTCGTCCTAGCTCTGCTTCATCTCAGCAGCATCAACCCACCAGTTCAGTCGATCCCTCACTTCCTGTTCCCATGAAGCATGAAGCTTCCCAGGAGTGAAGAGCTTCCAAATATTTCTGGATTGGAAACTCTAAAAGGTCCCAAACGAACAGCATCGGTTTACAGGCATATTTCATTCAGTCATCAAACACCTTCATCACTCCACAGACCATGGGAGACGTTTGCAGGAGCTGAAGCAACCTGATGAAACATCAGGCATCAATTTGACTCATTAGCTCAGCTTTTCACAGAAACCCTAATGATTCAATTCTATTCAGTTTATTTCTATAGCTCCAATTCACATCATGACATCTCAGCACAGCTGATATTTCTCTCCAGGATGGAGTCACAGCCAAACAGGAACAGACCAGATGAAGCTACTATGAGAAAAAGCAGAGAGAGCAGAACGTTAGAGATTGAACTAACAGATTCTGCAGAGTGGGAGAATAGAGATAGAATGAAGCAGAATGATGAAAAAGGGGTCCCTATGTCCTCCAGCAGTCTAAGCCTATAGCAGCAGAACTATAGAGATAGATCAGGATAACCTGAGCCACTCTAACTAGAAGCTTTATCAAAAAGGAAAGTTTTAAGCCTAGTCTTAAAAGTAGACAGGGTGTCTGCCTCACGGACTAAAACTGGTAGTTGGTTCCACAGGAGAGGAGCCTGAGAACTAAAAGAGTTCACCCATTGTCATCAATGATGATGGAACCATAAGTTCTGCTCTAACCCTTGCAAAAGCCTGATTCACACATTCCCCACAGCCTCCACTCTGGGTCCCTGAGCAAGACCCTTAACCCCACGCTGCTCCCCGGGTGCTGCACAATGACAGCCCACTGCTCCCCAAGGGGAGGGGTTAAATGCAGAGAGGGAATTCCTCCAGTGTGAGATCCATAAAGTTCATTATTATTATTATTATTAACCTCTGAAGAAGAACGTCCAAAGATCATCTTGGTGTAATTCTGCAGAAGCCCACCATCCACCATCCAAGATAGTTGGACTAATAAACTTTCAAAGCTATTTAGAGAATTACTTCGTTCAAATCATTAACAATTTCTTGACATCATATTCAGACACATTCAAGGTCTTCTTCTTCTTCTTCCTTAATGCAGCGCGTCTCGTCCAGATCAGGTTATTTCCTTTCAGGAACAATCCAATAGTTCCTGACTGACAAGCGTAGCAAGAAATGAAGATCCAGATGGCTCCGGATTGATCTCCACTGGGAGACGTTTATAGAGGGCTTTACAGCCGCTTTAATAACAGATGTTGAATCAGAAGTTTAAACACATTAAAGGGCCGGGGGGGGGGCGGGGTCAGAACTTGGAGCTGCTGCTGTTAAACAAACAGATCATCAGAGCAATGATTCATCAGGATCAGGAACATTTTCATGGCTTTACTCGCCACAAGCAGAACAAACATGGAGGAACTTGAATCAACCGGAGAATCTCAGGAGACGCAGACGAGCTGCTGATGAGCTGCTGTTTGCACAGCTGGAAGGAGAACGCAGTGAAGTGGAGCTGGAGGCGCGCTGATGGCATTTAGATCATTTAACAGTTGGTTTTACTGCCTGAGCAGCAAGATAATAAGACAGCTTAGCCTGGAAGACACACTGGAATAAAAAAAACAAAACCGAAAAGAAATCATCATGAAATAATCTGATGCAAAGAAGCCACATGTCGGGTAAAATGGTTTAACTCAAAATCTAATTAGAAAAGATATAATTGGACATGGACCCAGAGACGGTGCTAATCTGGAACACCAGTCTGGTTCCTGCAGTCGCTGGTCTGAACCCAACCTGGAGCCAGAAACGTTTCAGCAGAATGAGAGGAGGAGGCGAAAGGAGAAGAGAATCTAAAGACCAAACGGTGCAGAGAGGAAACATGGAGAGACTGAAGAATCCAGAACCTTCTGGGTTTGATCTGAACAGGAAGGAGAAACGGAGGAAAGGATGCTGGAGCTGAAGGATCTTCCTCCCTTTCCTGCTCCCTGCAGCGTGTTCCCTGGACAGACGCCATGTTGGAAACCTGAGCACTACTGAACCCGATTCCTACTGAATCCACATTGATTGCATCTGTGGGACGTAAACGTGAACTAAGTGTGAACCTGGTGCATCTGATGCACCGTTGGACCTCCTCACTGACCTGCAGCCCAGCTCTGCTGCAGTGTCATCGGCTTTTTGACCGTTTTTCAAGCTACTGAGGCTGAACACGCCAACAGACATGGAATGAGCTTTTATTACTGGATGAAATCACAGCTCCTGCAACTAGTTTTCACCTTAATGGTAGAAAGTTCAGCGCTGCAGATGACTGACAGGATGCTGAGCTGTCTGTTTGTTTTAGAAGCGTTGCCGCTGGCGCCTCCTCGTCAAGCCGTGAGTCACGAGAATCAGGTTCTAGCAGATTCAGCAGCATTTCAAACGGAGAAAAGCAGAACCGCTGTAACCTAAAGACTACGCCGATGGACCGAGGTTCGGTCCTCCGCCGTCGCTCAGTGGTTCGGTCCTCCGGCGTCGCTCAGAGGTTCGGTCCTCCGCCGTCGCTCAGTGGTTCGGTCCATCGGCGTAGCTCAGAGGTTCGGTCCATCGGCGTCGCTCAGAGGTTCGGTCCTCCGGCGTCGCTCAGTGGTTCGGTCCATCGGCGTCGCTCAGTGGTTCGGTCCATCGGCGTCGCTCAGAGGTTCGGTCCTCCGGCGTCGCTCAGAGGTTCGGTCCTCCGGCGTCGCTCAGTGGTTCGGTCCTCCGGCGTCGCTCAGAGGTTCGGTCCTCCGCCGTCGCTCAGAGGTTCGGTCCATCGGCGTCGCTCAGAGGTTCGGTCCTCCGCCGTCGCTCAGAGGTTCGGTCCTCCGGCGTCGCTCAGTGGTTCGGTCCATCGGCGTAGCTCAGAGGTTCGGTCCATCGGCGTCGCTCAGTGGTTCGGTCCTCCGGCGTCGCTCAGAGGTTCGGTCCTCCGGCGTCGCTCAGAGGTTCGGTCCTCCGGCGTAGCTCAGTGGTTCGGTCCTCCGGCGTCGCTCAGTGGTTCGGTCCTCCGGCGTCGCTCAGAGGTTCGGTCCTCCGGCGTCGCTCAGAGGTTCGGTCCTCCGGCGTCGCTCAGAGGTTCGGTCCTCCGGCGTCGCTCAGAGGTTCGGTCCATCGGCGTCGCTCAGAGGTTCGGTCCTCCGGCGTCGCTCAGAGGTTCGGTCCATCGGCGTCGCTCAGAGGTTCGGTCCATCGGCGTCGCTCAGAGGTTTGGTCCTCCGGCGTCGCTCAGAGGTTCGGTCCATCGGCGTAGCTCAGAGGTTCGGTCCTCCGGCGTCGCTCAGAGGTTCGGTCCATCGGCGTCGCTCAGAGGTTCGGTCCATCGGCGTCGCTCAGAGGTTCGGTCCTCCGGCGTCGCTCAGAGGTTCGGTCCATCGGCGTCGCTCAGAGGTTCGGTCCTCCGGCGTCGCTCAGAGGTTCGGTCCTCCGGCGTCGCTCAGAGGTTCGGTCCATCGGCGTCGCTCAGAGGTTCGGTCCTCCGCCGTCGCTCAGAGGTTCGGTCCATCGGCGTCGCTCAGAGGTTCGGTCCTCCGCCGTCGCTCAGAGGTTCGGTCCTCCGCCGTCGCTCAGAGGTTCGGTCCATCGGCGTCGCTCAGAGGTTCGGTCCTCCGCCGTCGCTCAGAGGTTCGGTCCTCCGCCGTCGCTCAGAGGTTCGGTCCATCGGCGTCGCTCAGAGGTTCGGTCCATCGGCGTCGCTCAGAGGTTCGGTCCTCCGCCGTCGCTCAGAGGTTCGGTCCTCCGCCGTCGCTCAGAGGTTCGGTCCTCCGCCGTCGCTCAGAGGTTCGGTCCATCGGCGTCGCTCAGAGGTTCGGTCCATCGGCGTCGCTCAGAGGTTCGGTCCTCCGCCGTCGCTCAGAGGTTCGGTCCATCGGCGTCGCTCAGAGGTTCGGTCCTCCGCCGTCGCTCAGAGGTTCGGTCCATCGGCGTCGCTCAGAGGTTCGGTCCTCCGGCGTCGCTCAGTGGTTCGGTCCATCGGCGTCGCTCAGAGGTTCGGTCCTCCGGCGTCGCTCAGAGGTTCGGTCCATCGGCGTCGCTCAGAGGTTCGGTCCTCCGCCGTCGCTCAGAGGTTCGGTCCATCGGCGACGCAAAGAGGTTCGGTCCTCCGCCGTCGCTCAGAGGTTCGGTCCTCCGCCGTCGCTCAGAGGTTCGGTCCATCGGCGTCGCTCAGAGGTTCGGTCCTCCGCCGTCGCTCAGAGGTTCGGTCCTCCGCCGTCGCTCAGAGGTTCGGTCCATCGGCGTCGCTCAGAGGTTCGGTCCATCGGCGTCGCTCAGAGGTTCGGTCCTCCGGCGTAGCTCAGTGGTTCGGTCCTCCGGCGTCGCTCAGAGGTTCGGTCCTCCGCCGTCGCTCAGAGGTTCGGTCCATCGGCGTCGCTCAGAGGTTCGGTCCTCCGCCGTCGCTCAGAGGTTCGGTCCTCCGCCGTCGCTCAGAGGTTCGGTCCATCGGCGTCGCTCAGAGGTTCGGTCCTCCGCCGTCGCTCAGAGGTTCGGTCCTCCGCCGTCGCTCAGAGGTTCGGTCCATCGGCGTCGCTCAGAGGTTCGGTCCATCGCCGTCGCTCAGAGGTTCGGTCCTCCGGCGTCGCTCAGTGGTTCGGTCCTCCGGCGTCGCTCAGAGGTTCGGTCCTCCGGCGTCGCTCAGTGGTTCGGTCCTCCGGCGTCGCTCAGTGGTTCGGTCCATCGGCGTCGCTCAGTGGTTCGGTCCTCCGCCGTCGCTCAGAGGTTCGGTCCATCGGCGTCGCTCAGAGGTTCGGTCCATCGCCGTCGCTCAGAGGTTCGGTCCTCCGGCGTCGCTCAGTGGTTCGGTCCTCCGGCGTCGCTCAGAGGTTCGGTCCTCCGGCGTCGCTCAGTGGTTCGGTCCTCCGGCGTCGCTCAGAGGTTCGGTCCATCGGCGTCGCTCAGAGGTTCGGTCCTCCGCCGTCGCTCAGTGGTTCGGTCCATCGGCGTCGCTCAGTGGTTAGGTCCTCCGGCGTCGCTCAGAGGTTCGGTCCTCCGGCGTAGCTCAGTGGTTCGGTCCTCCGGCGTCGCTCAGAGGTTCGGTCCTCCGCCGTCGCTCAGAGGTTCGGTCCATCGGCGTCGCTCAGAGGTTCGGTCCATCGGCGTAGCTCAGAGGTTCGGTCCATCGGCGTAGCTCAGAGGTTCGGTCCATCGGCGTAGCTCAGAGGTTCGGTCCATCGGCGTCGCTCAGAGGTTCGGTCCATCGGCGTCGCTCAGAGGTTCGGTCCTCCGGCGTCGCTCAGAGGTTCGGTCCTCCGGCGTCGCTCAGTGGTTCGGTCCACCTCTTGTTCGGTCAAAATAGATAAAAAGGTCAGGATTACATTCCAAGCATATAAGCGTGTTCTGAGGTGTTCTAGATGTTGACGGCGTGTTTGTGGAATGTCAGAGTTTCTGCTGGGTGAATGGAGCTGCACACATTGTTTCCCTAGAATGGATAAACATGCAGCTTCCTGCTTCCTGAACACTGAACAATGAGGAGATGCAGATGACCTCTGTGCTGAAGGGTGTAGAGGGGGATTGGTGGACCGTCTCCTGGGCGGCACCCATTTTACGGCCCGCCGTTCAATTTGCCTCCATTTCCTTCATTTGGGGAGATCGGCTGCGCCTTAGATGTGAAACTGATCCTTTCCACCAATCTGATCGACCTCTTTAACCTCTGAAATGCCTTAAACTTAACTTTGTATTATTAGAATAATTAAATTGAAATATCTTGGGTCTTGTGAACTTCTAACAATTGACAGTGTGACATCCGTATAGGTGAAAATCAGAATCAGCACGTGAGGCTTTGAAAGACTGGGAATCAGTGATTGGCCAGAAACCTGTAATCGGTGGAAACACCTGAAGGTTGATCAGCTGGTGAGAACAGCTTCATCAACCATTTCCCTCCATCTTTCATGGCTTCCCTTCTTCTTCTTGACAAACACTCATTTCCTTTTCTCTGCTCCCTAATTCTCCGACAGTCTTTCCACTCGTTCTCCTCCTCCCTCTGTTTAAATCACAGCTGCTGACAGGGAAAAACAGAGGAAGAGGACCCCCCCCCCTTTATTTCATCTCCTCTGACCTACCCTCCTCTTCCTCACCCTCCACTCGGCTGCTGGCTTTGATAACAGGCTGTCACTGGCATTAAGGAGCCCTGAAGGGGCCGACTGCCTTAGGGAGGAGGTGTGAAGGAGGAGATCTGTCGTCTGACTGGACACTGATTGTTATATGTTGTCTTCGCTGAAGGTTATTAAAGGTCAGCGGTAAACAAAGTGTGTAATTCCAGCAACCTAATGGGACATAACAGGCTGTGATTGTGTTCTTAATGAAGGTTTCCTCTGTTTTCACCGTCTGACTGCTATCTGACCCGACACTGACCTAAATTCCTCCCCGCCTCATCCACGTCCCGCCAGCTAGACAAACAGGACGACATGAATGTTCATGTAAACAACTGTAACATCTGGATACGTCACCCCATTCCAGATTCCCACACGATCCCTTACCCTCCCACACCTGTTGCTGTGCACTGCTGTCTGAAATACTAAACCCTGACCATTACCAAAAGACTGGGACATCTCACAGCAGACAGAGCCTCTGCTAAGACTCGACCAGCGTTCAGCCGAGCCTCAGACCAACTCCAGCACTGAACTTCTCTACAGCAGGTAGAGTCAAGATACATCCTAACATTTAAAGGCTAAATGTGAATAAAAACAGGTGAAAATACCAAAAACCCCTGAAAGCTACACAATCAAACGTCCTGGGGACGGTCCCCCTTCTGAACCACCCGTCCCCGGCTAAAGCTGTCCCCAGAAATGTCCCCGATTTTACAGTTTTATGCATTAATCTGTTCATTGATCTGAACCGGGCTGATCATTGGGATAAATGTTTGCTTCGGTCCCAGGTTAATAAAAAAAAGCTTGATGTGTTTGTTTTACTAAAGATGAGGAGCAGAAATATAGAATAAACCAAACTAATCAACAGTCAGACCATTGGCTGCAGCTGCAGGAGGAAATAGACTCTGATCAAATGAACCAGAATGACTTGAAGACTCCTTATAAGGAGCTAATCTGGTTCAGTGGTTCTCCAGGATCAACCAGGGTTCATCTAAAGATGCTTCTAGAACTGATTGGTGACCTTTAGTTTAGATCTGCAGATAGTTGGTTACTGATAGTAGTTAGACGTTGTTTTGCTGATTTATGGCTGTGATTTATGAGCATAGACTTCCAACCTTAGATCTACTTCCTCATTATAGAAAATAAGAGGCAGTAAAAGGAAAACTGAATGTCTGCATGATCTGAGAATGATGGAGTAAGAGATAACCGCCTGTTTAATCTGCGTTTATTAAGATTGTTTTTACTTGTAGCCCCAAATATTGTGTTGATTAACCTTTTTATTATTTAATCAGGTGAGATAATCTTAGGAAATACTAACAGGATGGAGAGGAACATTCCTGGATTTTACAATCCATTTTCATTGTTCAAATATTAATAAATATGTAAAAAATAAATCAAAGCAGCACTGTTTCAGTTTTTTAATTTAATTTTGATGATATGTATTTATTTTTATCTAGGAGCTGGAAATGTTCCCCTTCCTGAAAGCAGAAGAAGCTCCTCTGCAAGGAAATCTGCTTCTATTTAAAAAGATTTCGGAAAATCTGAGGAAGAAAATACTGCTGGAAGCTGCAAGAAATGTCACCTTAGGTGTGATTTGGAGTGCTAAAAAGCCTTTAGAAACCGCGAACCCTCAGAGAACCGCTAACTGCTAACCCTCAGAGAACCGCTAACTGCTAACCCTCAGAGAACCGCTAACTGCTAACCCTCAGAGAACCGCTAACCCTCAGAGAACCGCTTTCCCCTCAGGGAACCGCTAACAGTCAGAGAGCAGCTAACCCTCAGAGAGCTGCTAACCCTCAGAGAACCGCTTACCGCTAACTGCTAACCCTCAGAGAACCGCTAACCCTCAGAGAACCGCTTACCGCTAACTGCTAACCCTCAGAGAACCGCTAACCCTCAGAGAACCGCTTACCGCTAACTGCTAACCCTCAGAGAACCGCTTACCCTCAGAGAACCGCTAACCCTCAGAGAACCGCTTACCGCTAACTGCTAACCCTCAGAGAACCGCTTACCCTCAGAGAGCAGCTAACCCTCAGAGAGCCGCGAGCCGCTAACACTCAGAGAGCCGCTAACCCTCAGAGAGCCGCTAACCCTCAGAGAGCAGCTAACCCTCAGAGAGCCGCGAGCCGCTAACACTCAGAGAGCCGCTAACCCTCAGAGAGCCGCTAACCCTCAGAGAGCCGCTAACATTAAGAGAGCAGCTAACCCTCAGAGAACTGCTAACCCTCAGAGAGCCCCTAACCCTCAGAGAGCCGCTAACCCTCAGAGAGCCGCTAACCCTCAGAGAGCCGCTAACCCTCAGAGAACCGCTAACCCTCAGAGAACCGCTAACACTCAGAGAGCAGCTAAACCTCAGAGAGCCACTAACCCTCAGAGAGCCGCTAACCCTCAGAGAGCCGCTAACCCTCAGAGAGCCGCTAACACTCAGAGAGCCGCTAAACCTCAGAGAACCGCTAACACTCAGAGAGCCGCTAACCCTCAGAGAGCCGCTAACCCTCAGAGAGCCGCTAACACTCAGAGAGCCGCTAACACTCAGAGAGCCGCTAAACCTCAGAGAACCGCTAACACTCAGAGAACCGCTAACCCTCAGAGAACCGCTAACAAAAAGTCTAGTCCTTCTAGAACTGATTCCAAAGCTGAGTCGAACCAGAACTGTTCCATAGTTGCTGCCATCTTCCTTGTTGAGTTTTCTCCAGCATCCTGCAGCTTTGTCGTCACGCCCTCAAAACCCCGCCCACTTTGCATCCAGACGTTCAAAACCCATCTCTGCGATGTGATTGGCCCGACAGTTCTAGGGCCTGGGGCATTGATGGAGGCTAGACCACTAGCAGGCAAAGATGATTTTAGCCGCTGGCGGGGGGGGGGGTTAGTTTACTAGGCTACAGATTTCCTGATTTCCAGGCAGGGTGCTGCTGATGTCAGACCAGCATACCAACAGTCAATAGCAGGATGTCAGAGTTATGTTTATCACTTTAGTTTGTCCTGTTAGTTTTGTATGAAAAATAAACTTTAAACTACATCAATGGGCAATTATCCCTTTAGTCATGTTCAACAAACAATCTAAGGTCAGATCGCCATACGCTTAAAAAAAACACCAAAAACTACGTAATTAAATTGTTTTTTTTTACAGGACTAAAGGGCAACACGCCTGTCAAGGGAGTTAAAAGTTTATTTTTTGAACAAAACTAAAGGGATAAATGCGTATTGACTATAGCTATGCTGGTCTGACAGATCAGTGGCCTAGTGGTTAGGGCATTGTGCTTGGAACTCAGAGGTTTTGAGTTCGAGTCCCACAGACTATGAATCTGGGTCCCTGAGCAAGACCCTTAACCCCACACTGCTCGTCGGGCTCTGAACAATGGCAGCCCACTGCTCCCTAAGGGGAGGGGTTAAATGCAGAGAGGGAATTCTGTTTCTCTGAACTTGTGTAATGAGAATAAAGTTGAATTCTATTCTTAAATGGAGGAAACTGGGATATTTTTCCATTTTTCCAGAGCCTCGTGTTCCCAAACTCCAGCAGAGCTCTGCTCTCAGTCTCCCTGTTCTGCTCCAGGCTGCAGTCTAATCAGATCACCCAGATTTGTTTAGTTTTGGTCAGCATGGAGACCAGCAGGCTCCCTGAATATTCCTGGAACTCACTGCCTCCCTTCTCCTCTGGGACAAACCACAGCTCCATGCCTGCCCTTATCTGGCTGCTGAAGCTGCAGCCCTGCTCTGGCTGAAGCTGCAGCAGCCATGCTCTGGCTGAAGCTGCAGCAGCTCTGCTCTGGCTGAAGCTGCAGCAGCTCTGCTCTGGCTGAAGCTGCAGCAGCTCTGCTCTGGCTGAAGCTGCAGCAGCTCTGTTCTGGCTGAAGCTGCAGCAGCTCTGCTCTGGCTGAAGCTGCAGCAGCTCTGCTCTGGCTGAAGCTGCAGCAGCTCTGCTCTGGCTGAAGCTGCAGCAGCTCTGTTCTGGTTGAAGCTGCAGCAGCTCTGCTCTGGCTGAAGCTGCAGCAGCTCTGCTCTGGCTGAAGCTGCAGCAGCTCTGCTCTGGTTGAAGCTGCAGCAGCTCTGGCTGAAGCTGCAGCAGCTCTGCTCTGGCTGAAGCTGCAGCAGCTCTGCTCTGGTTGAAGCTGCAGCAGCTCTGCTCTGGCTGAAGCTGCAGCAGCTCTGCTCTGGCTGAAGCTGCAGCAGCTCTGGCTGAAGCTGCTGCAGCTCTGCTCTGGCTGAAGCTGCAGCAGCTCTGCTCTGGTTGAAGCTGCAGCAGCTCTGTTCTGGTTGAAGCTGCAGCAGCTCTGTTCTGGTTGAAGCTGCAGCAGCTCTGCTCTGGTTGAAGCTGCAGCAGCTCTGCTCTGGCTGAAGCTGCAGCAGCTCTGCTCTGGCTGAAGCTGCAGCAGCTCTGCTCTGGTTGAAGCTGCAGCAGCTCTGGCTGAAGCTGCTGCAGCTCTGCTCTGGCTGAAGCTGCAGCAGCTCTGCTCTGGCTGAAGCTGCTGCAGCTCTGCTCTGGCTGAAGCTGCAGCAGCTCTGCTCTGGCTGAAGCTGCAGCAGCTCTGTTCTGGTTGAAGCTGCAGCAGCTCTGTTCTGGTTGAAGCTGCAGCAGCTCTGCTCTGGTTGAAGCTGCAGCAGCTCTGCTCTGGCTGAAGCTGCAGCAGCTCTGCTCTGGCTGAAGCTGCAGCAGCTCTGTTCTGGTTGAAGCTGCAGCAGCTCTGCTCTGGCTGAAGCTGCAGCAGCCATGCTCTGGCTGAAGCTGCAGCAGCTCTGCTCTGGCTGAAGCTGCAGCAGCTCTGCTCTGGCTGAAGCTGCAGCAGCTCTGCTCTGGCTGAAGCTGCAGCAGCTCTGTTCTGGCTGAAGCTGCAGCAGCTCTGTTCTGGCTGAAGCTGCAGCAGCCATGCTCTGGTTGAAGCTGCAGCAGCCATGCTCTGGCTGAAGCTGCAGCAGCTCTGGCTGAAGCTGCAGCAGCTCTGGCTGAAGCTGCAGCAGCTCTGGTTGAAGCTGCAGCAGCCATGCTCTGGCTGAAGCTGCAGCAGCTCTGCTCTGGCTGAAGCTGCAGCAGCTCTGGCTGAAGCTGCAGCAGCTCTGGTTGAAGCTGCAGCAGCCATGCTCTGGTTGAAGCTGCAGCAGCCATGCTCTGGCTGAAGCTGCAGCAGCTCTGGCTGAAGCAGCAGCAGCTCTGGCTGAAGCAGCAGCAGCTCTGGCTGAAGCTGCAGCAGCTCTGGCTGAAGCTGCAGCAGCTCTGGCTGAAGCAGCAGCAGCTCTGGCTGAAGCTGCAGCAGCTCTGGCTGAAGCTGCAGCAGCTCTGCTCTGGCTGAAGCTGCAGCTCCAGCTCCACAGCCTCCTCAGCATCACCGCGGTGAAGCGTCCCTGTCAGCCCCAGCAAAGGAGTGATTTATCCGCCCTCCTCTTCCTCTTATGTAACGCAGCGCTGCTGATTAGCCGTTATTTAACCTGAAGCAGCGGAGAGGAGGAAGCGGAAGAGAGCAGAAGCTGGAATAAGGAAAGAAACAGGAAGCATCGCTTCATGCAGAGCCCGCAGCTCCTACCTGAGATCCCCGCTCCCACCACCACCACATCGCAGCTGCTGCTTGTCATGCTTCCGTCCGTCCGTCCGTCCGCTCCGCTGGCCGCTCAACGCAGGGCGCGCGGAGGAGCGCATCTGTATTAAACAGACCACGCCCACCGAGCTCCGCCCACATGGAGTAAAGCGAGGATCCGGTTAACGGGGCTGAACTTCGGTCCTGCTCAGAGGAGACTGTCAGGATCAAAGTCTGCTCTGCAGATAAAGGAGAGATGATCGCTGCTTTGATCTAAATCCTTTAAAGATATAAACTTTACAGAATCACTGAACTCTAAGGAGGGATGGAGCAACATCTAGGATTTCCATGACAGGAGCAGCGAGTCGCTCCAAGTTTTAATCCACTGCTCAGTGCAGCAGGAACGGGATTAGATTAGAATCCCATCAGGGGCGGATTGAGGAAATGTGGGGCCCTGGGCAAAGACAGACAGGGGGCCTTCTGACTTGAGAACACATAAACAGCCCCATTCTCCAGATAGAGAAATGTTAATAGAATAGACATCCATTATCTGTTCTAGGTTGTGTCCCTCTCTTCTTGTCCCTTTTCTTCTTGTTTTCCTCTCTATGTTTTGTACTCAGCTGACTTTTCATGCTGTCTCTAAAGGAATGAAAGATTTTTTCCAAGCACTAAGCTCACTTAGCTGATTGCTCCTTCCTGTGTTTCCAAAAAGGCCAAAGTAAATAACCCAGTCCTTCTTTTCACTGTAGACAAGCCATGATCTGCTTATCTGTTCTCCATTTTTCAATTGGATGAAATAATAGCTGCATGAATCATGACAGCAGACAAGATAGAGGAGAGCAGGAGGCGGGGTTACCAATCTACTCGCTCTGGAGAGCAGAGTTCGCTGCTTTTAGATGTTGTCTCCAAAGTCTCCAGTAGCAGAAAAAAGTCTCTAGATTTGGCGCTAGGAGCTTTTTAGAAATCAAAGTGCTAGAGGGGTCTGAAAAGTGGCTAAATATAGCGACTAAAGCGCTAAGTTGGCAACACTGCTCTTTGCATGGTTTGTTTTCAAATGGTTTGCTGCTGTCTGTTTGGACCTTTCTGAACATGTGCAGCAAATGGACTGATCCAATATGGTGGACACTGAAGGGGGGGGGGCTGAGACACACTTTATTATCAGCGTTCTGATGACATTTTAGCCAAAGGATTTCTATCAAAAACATAATTAATGAGCACAAATAAGGAATAGTTGTATTAACCATACATGGAAACAGAGTTTTATGGGGCCCCCAGGAACTTGGGGCCCTAAGCAGCTGCCTAGAATTACCTGATGGTAAATCCCCCCCCCGGTCCACTGGTGTCTGATTACATCCCAGTCGGAGCAGCAGGATCCATAGAACTACAGTCATTTCTAATGAAAGATCCATTATCATCTAATAAAAATGGATCTCATTGATAAAAACATTTTAATTAAAGTCACCCACCTTCCTTCAGTCGGTCACATGGACCCCAATAAACCAGCAGGTGAGACCTCCTGCAAAGCCCTGATTACTCAGCGGTGATCAGGACGGTCTTCAGTCTGTCTGAGGAGATCTATGCTCAGCTACTGAGGAGGTCTCTGCTCAGCTGCTGAGGAGGTCTCTGCTCAGCTACTGAGGAGGTCTCTGCTCAGCAGCTGAGGAGGTCTCTGCTCAGCTGCTGAGGAGGTCTCTGCTCAGCTGCTGAGGAGGTCTCTGCTCAGCTGCTGAGGAGGTCTCTGCTCAGGTACTGAGGAGGTCTCTGCTCAGCTGCTGAGGAGGTCTCTGCTCAGCAGCTGAGGAGGTCTCTGCTCAGCTGCTGAGGAGGTCTCTGCTCAGCTGCTGAGGAGGTCTCTGCTCAGCTGCTGAGGAGGTCTCTGCTCAGCTGCTGAGGAGGTCTCTGCTCAGCTGCTGAGGAGGTCTCTGCTCAGCAGCGAAGGAGGTCTCTGCTCAGCTGATGAGGAGGTCTCTGCTCAGCGGCGAAGGAGGTCTCTGCTCAGCTGATGAGGAGGTCTCTACTCAGCTGCTGAGGAGGTCTCTGCTCAGCTACTGAGGAGGTCTCTGCTCAGCTGCTGAGGAGGTCTCTGCTCAGCTACTGAGGAGGTCTCTGCTCAGCTGCTGAGGAGGTCTCTGCTCAGCTGCTGAGGAGGTCTCTGCTCAGCTGCTGAGGAGGTCTCTGCTCAGCAGCGAAGGAGGTCTCTGCTCAGCTGATGAGGAGGTCTCTACTCAGCTGCTGAGGAGGTCTCTGCTCAGCTGATGAGGAGGTCTCTACTCAGCTGCTGAGGAGGTCTCTGCTCAGCTGCTGAGGAGGTCTCTGCTCAGCTACTGAGGAGGTCTCTGCTCAGCTGCTGAGGAGGTCTCTGCTCAGCGGCGAAGGAGGTCTCTGCTCAGCTGATGAGGAGGTCTCTGCTCAGCTGCTGAGGAGGTCTCTGCTCAGCTACTGAGGAGGTCTCTGCTCAGCTGCTGAGGAGGTCTCTGCTCAGCTACTGAGGAGGTCTCTGCTCAGCTGCTGAGGAGGTCTCTGCTCAGCTGCTGAGGAGGTCTCTGCTCAGCTGCTGAGGAGGTCTCTGCTCAGCTGATGAGGAGGTCTCTGCTCAGCGGCGAAGGAGGTCTCTGCTCAGCTGATGAGGAGGTCTCTACTCAGCTGCTGAGGAGGTCTCTGCTCAGCTACTGAGGAGGTCTCTGCTCAGCTGCTGAGGAGGTCTCTGCTCAGCTACTGAGGAGGTCTCTGCTCAGCTGCTGAGGAGGTCTCTGCTCAGCTACTGAGGAGGTCTCTGCTCAGCTGCTGAGGAGGTCTCTGCTCAGCTGCTGAGGAGGTCTCTGCTCAGCAGCGAAGGAGGTCTCTGCTCAGCTGATGAGGAGGTCTCTGCTCAGCGGCGAAGGAGGTCTCTGCTCAGCTGATGAGGAGGTCTCTACTCAGCTGCTGAGGAGGTCTCTGCTCAGCTACTGAGGAGGTCTCTGCTCAGCTGCTGAGGAGGTCTCTGCTCAGCTACTGAGGAGGTCTCTGCTCAGCTGCTGAGGAGGTCTCTGCTCAGCGGCGAAGGAGGTCTCTGCTCAGCTGATGAGGAGGTCTCTACTCAGCTGCTGAGGAGGTCTCTGCTCAGCTACTGAGGAGGTCTCTGCTCAGCTGCTGAGGAGGTCTCTGCTCAGCTACTGAGGAGGTCTCTGCTCAGCTGCTGAGGAGGTCTCTGCTCAGCGGCGAAGGAGGTCTCTGCTCAGCTGATGAGGAGGTCTCTACTCAGCTGCTGAGGAGGTCTCTGCTCAGCTACTGAGGAGGTCTCTGCTCAGCTGCTGAGGAGGTCTCTGCTCAGCTACTGAGGAGGTCTCTGCTCAGCTGCTGAGGAGGTCTCTGCTCAGCTGCTGAGGAGGTCTCTGCTCAGCAGCGAAGGAGGTCTCTGCTCAGCTGATGAGGAGGTCTCTGCTCAGCGGCGAAGGAGGTCTCTGCTCAGCTGATGAGGAGGTCTCTACTCAGCTGCTAAGGAGGTCTCTGCTCAGCTACTGAGGAGGTCTCTGCTCAGCTGCTGAGGAGGTCTCTGCTCAGCTGATGAGGAGGTCTCTGCTCAGCTGATGAGGAGGTCTCTGCTCAGCTGATGAGGAGGTCTCTACTCAGCTGGTGAGGTCTCTGCTCATCTGATGAGGAGGTCTCTACTCAGCTGCTGAGGAGGTCTCTGCTCAGCAGCAGAGGAGGTCTATGCTCAGCAGCGAAGGAGGTCTCTGCTCAGCTGATGAGGAGGTCTCTGCTCAGCAGCGTAGGAGGTCTCTGCTCAGCAGCGAAGGAGGTCTCTGCTCAGCTGATGAGGAGTCTCTGCTCAGCTGATGAGGAGGTCTCTACTCAGCTGGTGAGGTCTCTGCTCATCTGATGAGGAGGTCTCTACTCAGCTGCTGAGGAGGTCTCTGCTCAGCAGCAGAGGAGGTCTATGCTCAGCTACTGAGGAGGTCTCTGCTCAGCTGCTGAGGAGGTCTCTGCTCAGCTGCTGAGGAGGTCTCTGCTCAGCAGCGAAGGAGGTCTCTGCTCAACTGATGAGGAGGTCTCTGCTCAGCTGATGAGGAGGTCTCTGCTCAGCTGATGAGGAGGTCTCTACTCAGCTGGTGAGGTCTCTGCTCAGCTGATGAGGAGGTCTCTGCTCAGCAGCGAAGGAGGTCTCTGCTCAGCTGATGAGGAGGTCTCTACTCAGCTGGTGAGGTCTCTACTCAGCTGATGAGGAGGTCTCTGCTCAGCTGATGAGGAGGTCTCTACTCAGCTGGTGAGGTCTCTACTCAGCTGATGAGGAGGTCTCTGCTCAGCAGCGAAGGAGGTCTCTGCTCAGCTGCTGAGGAGGTCTCTGCTCAGCTGCTGGGCTCAGACAGGAAGCTGTGGGACCTCTGCAGAGGGGCCCCAGCAGCTGAGGAGGTGTCTCCCAGACTCTCAGTCCGTCACACAGGTTTCTCCTCCCGGTTCTCCGTTTCCCTCTGGTGGTCGGCTGTGGGAGCTGAGATGTTTGCTTTGAGGGAAGCGTTTCAGTCACGTCGGAGCAAACTGATGAGTTGATTTTTCAAACTGAACCCAGATTGAAGTGAACTTTCTGCTATGGTTGGAGTGAAAGATGTGATCCAGACTTAGTTCACTTTTTTTGCAGGACTGAATAAAGACGAATGTCTCCCTCTTGGTTTAATCTGAGCATGATTGTGGTTAATCCTAATCCTCATCTATGGACTAAGCTACTAAAGTCCAACGCTAGCACAAGCCTGTCCTTTCAGGACGCAGGGCAGCGTGGAGGGAAGGAGACGATGAGCATAGATGATGGTGTCAACAGAACCAGTCCTTTCTGAGGCTGATGAGGAGAAAATTACAGTTAATCCACTTCAGTGATTTCCCATACCTTCTGCATAGGAGAGGGTTTTAGTGGGTCCCTCATCGTCGTTAACAAACTAGAATCTTATCATTTCATTGCCTTTTAAAGTCTGATTTATTCAGAAAATCTCCCCAGAAAAACAAATTTATTAAGTTCTGATTCTCTTCCTGGAGCAGATTACACTTCCTGAAAACTTCAAGACCTTCAAGACTCAGTTTAGGGGATTTTAAACCTGCAGCAGCTTCAAAGGCTTTATGTTACTATGGAAACCACTGGGGTTTGCTCTGTTCCGGAGAATAACCTGTATAACCCGAACCTTATGCTAGCATAGAACCTTTCCGAACCCTTTGTTAAAGATCGGCCATCTTTGTTTACACCTTCAAGCTTTTTCTCTCCGGTTGTTTTCCTGGAAAGAGATCACTGGAGACAAGCTCTTTAATAACACTTTATAACATATAGATATGGGATATACTGGGATGTACTGGGATATACTGGGATGTACTGGGATATACTGGGATTTACTGGGATATACTGGGATTTACTGGGATATACTGGGATATACTGGGATGTACTGGGATGTACTGGGATATACTGGGATATACTGGGATGTACTGGGATATACTGGGATGTACTGGGATATACTGGGATTTACTGGGATATACTGGGATGTACTGGGATATACTGGGATTTACTGGGATATACTGGGATGTACTGGGATATACTGGGATTTACTGGGATATACTGGGATATACTGGGATGTACTGGGATGTACTGGGATATACTGGGATATACTGGGATATACTGGGATATACTGGGATGTACTGGGATATACTGGGATTTACTGGGATATACTGGGATTTACTGGGATATACCAGTATATACTGGGATGTACTGGGATATACTGGGATGTACTGGGATATACTGGGATGTACTGGGATATACTGGGATGTACTGGGATGTACTGGGATATACCAGTATATACTGGGATGTACTGGGATATACTGGGATGTACTGGGATATACTGGGATGTACTGGGATATACCAGTATATACTGGGATGTACTGGGATATACTGGGATGTACTGGGATATACTGGGATGTACTGGGATGTACTGGGATATACTGGGATGTACTGGGATATACTGGGATGTACTGGGATATACTGGGATATACTGGGATGTACTGGGATGTACTGGGATGTACTGGGATATACTGGGATGTACTGGGATATACTGGGATGTACTGGGATATACCAGTATATGCTGGGATATACTGGTATATACTGGGATGTACTGGGATATACTGGGATGTACTGGGATATACCAGTATATACTGGGATATACTGGTATATACTGGGATGTACTGGGATACACTGGTATATACTGGGATGTACTGGGATATCCTGGGATGTACTGGGATATACTGGTATATACTGGGATATACTGGGATATACTGGGATGTACTGGGATATACCAGTATATACTGGGATATACCGGTATATACTGGGATGTACTGGGATATACTGGGATATACTGGGATACACTGGGATGTACTGGGATATACCAGTATATACTGGGATATACTGGTATATACTTGGATGTACTGGGATATACTGGGATGTACTGGGATATACCAGTATATACTGGGATATACTGGGATATACTGGGATGTACTGGGATATACCAGTATATACAGGGATATACTGGGATATACAGGGATATACTGGGATATACTGGTATATACAGGGATATACTGGGATATACAGGGATATACTGGGATGTACTGGGATATGCTGGGATATACAGGGATATACTGGGATATACAGGGATATACTGGGATATACAGGGATATACTGGGATATACTGGGATATACTGGGATATACAGGGATATACTGGGATGTACTGGGATATGCTGGGATATACAGGGATATACTGGGATATACAGGGATATACTGGGATATACTGGGATATACAGGGATATACTGGGATATACAGGGATATACTGGGATGTACTGGGATATGCTGGGATATGCTGGGATATACTGGGATATACCAGTATATACTGGGATATACTGGGATATTAAGGGATATACTGGGATATACAGGGATATACTGGGAAATACAGGGATATACTGGGATATACTGGTATATACAGGGATGTACTGGGATATACCAGTATATACTGGGATATACTGGTATATACTGGGATGTACTAGGATATACTGGGATGTACTAGGATATACTGGGATGTACTGGGATATACTGGGATGTACTGGGATATACCAGTATATGCTGGGATATACTGGTATATACTGGGATATACAGGGATATACTGGGATGTACTGGGATATACCAGTATATGCTGGGATATACTGGTATATACTGGGATGTACTGGGATGTACTGGGATATACTGGGATATACTGGGATATACAGGGATATACAGGGATATACTGGGATGTACTGGGATATGCTGGGATATACAGGGATATACTGGGATATACAGGGATATACTGGGATATACTGGGATATACAGGGATATACTGGGATATACAGAGATATACTGGGATGTACTGGGATATGCTGGGATATGCTGGGATATACTGGGATATACCGGTATATACTGGGATATACTGGGATATTAAGGGATATACTGGGATATACAGGGATATACTGGGAAATACAGGGATATACTGGGATATACTGGTATATACAGGGATGTACTGGGATATACCAGTATATACTGGGATATACTGGTATATACTGGGATGTACTAGGATATACTGGGATGTACTAGGATATACTGGGATGTACTGGGATATACTGGGATGTACTGGGATATACCAGTATATGCTGGGATATACTGGTATATACTGGGATATACAGGGATATACTGGGATTAACTGGGATATACCAGTATATGCTGGGATATACTGGTATATACTGGGATGTACTGGGATATACTGGGATATACCAGTATATACTGGGATATACTGGTATATACTGGGATGTACTAGGATATACCAGTATATACTGGGATGTACTGGGATATACTGGTATATACTGGGATGTACTGGGATATACTGGGATGTACTGGGATATACTGGGATATACTGGGATGTACTGGGATATACTGGGATGTACTGGGATATACTGGTATATACTGGGATGTACTGGGATATACTGGGATGTACTGGGATATACTGGGATATACTGGGATATACCAGTATATACTGGGATGTACTGGGATATACTGGGATGTACTGGGATATACTGGTATATACTGGGATATACTGGGATGTACCAGTATATACTGGGATATACTGGGATATCCCAGTATATACTGGGATATACTGGGATGTACTGGGATATACTGGGATGCACTGGGATATACTGGGATGTACTGGGATATACCAGTATATACTGGGATGTACTGGGATATACTGGTATATACTGGGATATACTGGGATGTACTGGGATATACTGTGATTACTGGGATATACTGGGATGTACTGGGATATACTGGGATGTACTGGGATATACCAGTATATACTGGGATATACTGGTATATACTGGGATGTACTGGGATATACTGGGATGTACTGGGATATAGCAGTATATACTGGGATATACTGGGATATACTGGGATGTACTGGGATATACTGGGATGTACTGGGATACACTGGTATATACTGGGATGTACTGGGATATACTGGGATGTACTGGGATATACTGGTATATACTGGGATATACTGGGATATACTGGGATGTACTGGGATATACCAGTATATACTGGGATATACCGGTATATACTGGGATGTACTGGGATATACTGGGATGTACTGGGATACACTGGGATGTACTGGGATATACCAGTATATACTGGTATATACTGGTATATACTTGGATGTACTGGGATATACTGGGATGTACTGGGATATACCAGTATATACTGGGATATACTGTGATGTACTGGGATGTACTGGGATATACCAGTATATACAGGGATATACTGGGATATACAGGGATATACTGGGATATACTGGTATATACAGGGATATACTGGGATATACAGGGATATACTGGGATGTACTGGGATATGCTGGGATATACTGGGATATACCGGTATATACTGGGATATACTGGGATATACAGGGATATACTGGGATATACTGGGATATACTGGGATATACTGGGATATACAGGGATATACTGGGATATACAGGGATATACTGGGATGTACTGGGATATGCTGGGATATGCTGGGATATACTGGGATATACCGGTATATACTGGGATATACTGGGATATACTGGGATATACTGGGATATACAGGGATATACTGGGATATACAGGGATATACTGGGATGTACTGGGATATGCTGGGATATACTGGGATATACCGGTATATACTGGGATATACTGGGATATTAAGGGATATACTGGGATATACAGGGATATACTGGGAAATACAGGGATATACTGGGATGTACTGGTATATACAGGGATGTACTGGGATATACCAGTATATACTGGGATATACTGGTATATACTGGGATGTACTAGGATATACTGGGATGTACTAGGATATACTGGGATGTACTGGGATATACTGGGATGTACTGGGATATACCAGTATATGCTGGGATATACTGGTATATACTGGGATATACAGGGATATACTGGGATATACCAGTATATACTGGGATATACAGGGATATACTGGGATATACAGGGATATACTGGGATATACTGGGATATACAGGGATATACTAGGAAATACAGCGATATACTGGGATATACTGGGATATACTGGGATACACCGGTATATACTGGGATATACTGGGATATACAGGGATATACTGGGATATACTGGGATATACAGGGATATACTGGGATATACAGGGATATACTGGGATGTACTGGGATATGCTGGGATATACTGGGATATACCGGTATATACTGGGATATACTGGTATAGACTGGGATATACCGGGATATACTGCGATATACCGGGATATACTGGGATGTACTGGGATATACTAGGATATACTGGGATATCCCACTATATACTGGGATATACCAGTATATAGTGGGATATACTGGGATATACCGGTATATCCCAGTATATACCGGTATATACCAGTGTATCCCAGTATATACAGGGATATACTGGGATATACTGGTATATCCCATGATGAAACATCATCCGGTGGAGGAAACATCATCAGGTGGAGGAAACATCATCAGATGGAGGAAACATCATCAGGTTGAGGAAACATCATCAGGTGGAGGAAACATCATCAGATGGAGGAAACATCATCAGGTGGAGGAAACATCATCAGGTGGAGGAAACATCATCCGGTGGAGGAAACATCATCAGATGGAGGAAACATCATCAGGTGGAGGAAACATCATCAGATGGAGGAAACATCATCAGGTGGAGGAAACATCATCAGATGGAGGAAACATCATCAGGTGGAGGAAACATCATCAGGTGGAGGAAACATCATCAGGTGGAGGAAACATCATCCGGTGGAGGAAACACCATCAGGTGGAGGAAACATCATCAGATGGAGGAAACATCATCAGATGGAGGAAACATCATCCGGTGGAGGAAACATCATCAGGTGGAGGAAACATCATCAGGTGGAGGAAACATCATCAGATGGAGGAAACATCATCAGATTGAGGAAACATCATCAGATTGAGGAAACATCATCAGGTGGAGGAAACATCATCAGATTGAGGAAACATCATCAGGTGGAGGAAACATCATCCGGTGGAGGAAACATCATCAGATGGAGGAAACATCATCAGATTGAGGAAACATCATCAGGTGGAGGAAACATCATCAGGTGGAGGAAACATCATCCGGTGGAGGAAACATCATCAGGTGGAGGAAACATCATCAGGTGGAGGAAACATCATCCGGTGGAGGAAACATCATCAGATGGAGGAAACATCATCAGGTGGAGGAAACATCATCAGATGGAGGAAACATCATCAGGTGGAGGAAACATCATCAGATGGAGGAAACATCATCAGGTGGAGGAAACATCATCAGGTGGAGGAAACATCATCAGGTGGAGGAAACATCATCCGGTGGAGGAAACATCATCAGGTGGAGGAAACATCATCAGGTGGAGGAAACATCATCAGATGGAGGAAACATCATCAGATTGAGGAAACATCATCAGATTGAGGAAACATCATCAGGTGGAGGAAACATCATCCGGTGGAGGAAACATCATCAGGTGGAGGAAACATCATCAGGTGGAGGAAACATCATCAGATGGAGGAAACATCATCAGATTGAGGAAACATCATCAGATTGAGGAAACATCATCAGGTGGAGGAAACATCATCAGGTGGAGGAAACATCATCAGATTGAGGAAACATCATCAGGTGGAGGAAACATCATCAGATGGAGGAAACATCATCAGGTGGAGGAAACATCATCAGATGGAGGACACATCATCAGATTGAGGAAACATCATCAGATTGAGGAAACATCATCAGGTGGAGGAAACATCATCAGGTGGAGGAAACATCATCAGATTGAGGAAACATCATCAGGTGGAGGAAACATCATCAGGTGGAGGAAACATCATCAGGTGGAGGAAACACCATCAGATTGAGGAAACATCATCAGGTGGAGGAAACATCATCAGGTGGAGGAAACATCATCAGATTGAGGAAACATCATCAGGTGGAGGAAACATCATCAGGTTGAGGAAACATCATCAGATTGAGGAAACATCATCAGGTGGAGGAAACATCATCAGGTGGAGGAAACATCATCAGATGGAGGAAACATCATCAGGTGGAGGAAACATCATCAGATTGAGGAAACATCATCAGGTGGAGGAAACATCATCAGGTGGAGGAAACATCATCAGATGGAGGAAACATCATCAGATGGAGGAAACATCATCAGATTGAGGAAACATCATCAGATGGAGGAAACATCATCAGGTGGAGGAAACATCATCAGATGGAGGAAACATCATCAGATGGAGGACACATCATCAGATTGAGGAAACATCATCAGATTGAGGAAACATCATCAGGTGGAGGAAACATCATCAGGTGGAGGAAACATCATCAGATTGAGGAAACATCATCAGGTGGAGGAAACATCATCAGGTGGAGGAAACATCATCAGATGGAGGAAACATCATCAGATGGAGGAAACATCATCAGATTGAGGAAACATCATCAGATTGAGGAAACATCATCAGGTGGAGGAAACATCATCAGGTGGAGGAAACATCATCAGATTGAGGAAACATCATCAGATGGAGGAAACATCATCAGATTGAGGAAACATCATCAGATGGAGGAAACATCATCAGATTGAGGAAACATCATCAGGTGGAGGAAACATCATCAGGTGGAGGAAACATTATCAGATTGAGGAAACATCATCAGGTGGAGGAAACATCATCAGGTGGAGGAAACATCATCAGATGGAGGAAACATCATCAGATGGAGGAAACATCATCAGATTGAGGAAACATCATCAGGTGGAGGAAACATCATCAGGTGGAGGAAACATCATCAGATTGAGGAAACATCATCAGATGGAGGAAACATCATCAGATGGAGGAAACATCATCAGGTGGAGGAAACATCATCAGATTGAGGAAACATCATCAGATGGAGGAAACATCATCAGATGGAGGAAACATCATCAGATGGAGGAAACATCATCAGATGGAGGAAACATCATCAGGTGGAGGAAACATCATCAGATGGAGGAAACATCATCAGGTGGAGGAAACACCATCAGGTGGAGGAAACATCATCAGATTGAGGAAACATCATCAGATGGAGGAAACATCATCAGGTGGAGGAAACATCATCAGGTGGAGGAAACATCATCAGATTGAGGAAACATCATCAGGTGGAGGAAACATCATCAGATGGAGGAAACATCATCAGATTGAGGAAACATCATCAGGTGGAGGAAACATCATCAGGTGGAGGAAACATCATCAGATTGAGGAAACATCATCAGATGGAGGAAACATCATCAGATGGAGGAAACATCATCAGATTGAGGAAACATCATCAGGTGGAGGAAACATCATCAGGTGGAGGAAACATCATCAGATTGAGGAAACATCATCAGATGGAGGAAACATCATCAGATGGAGGAAACATCATCAGATGGAGGAAACATCATCAGGTGGAGGAAACATCATCAGATGGAGGAAACATCATCAGGTGGAGGAAACACCATCAGGTGGAGGAAACATCATCAGATTGAGGAAACATCATCAGGTGGAGGAAACATCATCAGGTGGAGGAAACATCATCAGATGGAGGAAACATCATCAGATTGAGGAAACATCATCAGGTGGAGGAAACATCATCAGGTGGAGGAAACATCATCAGGTGGAGGAAACATCATCAGATTGAGGAAACATCATCAGGTGGAGGAAACATCATCAGGTGGAGGAAACATCATCAGATTGAGGAAACATCATCAGATTGAGGAAACATCATCAGGTGGAGGAAACATCATCAGGTGGAGGAAACATCATCCGGTGGAGGAAACATCATCCGATGGAGGAAACATCATCAGATTGAGGAAACATCATCAGATGGAGGAAACATCATCAGATGGAGGAAACATCATCAGATTGAGGAAACATCATCAGATGGAGGAAACATCATCAGATGGAGGAAACATCATCAGATGGAGGAAACATCATCAGATTGAGGAAACATCATCAGATTGAGGAAACATCATCAGGTGGAGGAAACATCATCAGGTGGAGGAAACATCATCAGATTGAGGAAACATCATCAGATTGAGGAAACATCATCAGGTGGAGGAAACATCATCAGGTGGAGGAAACATCATCAGATTGAGGAAACATCATCAGATGGAGGAAACATCATCAGATGGAGGAAACATCATCAGATTGAGGAAACATCATCAGGTGGAGGAAACATCATCAGGTGGAGGAAACATCATCAGGTGGAGGAAACACCATCAGGTGGAGGAAACATCATCAGATTGAGGAAACATCATCAGATGGAGGAAACATCATCAGGTGGAGGAAACATCATCAGATGGAGGAAACATCATCAGATTGAGGAAACATCATCAGGTGGAGGAAACATCATCAGGTGGAGGAAACATCATCAGATGGAGGAAACATCATCAGATTGAGGAAACATCATCAGATTGAGGAAACATCATCAGGTGGAGGAAACATCATCAGGTGGAGGAAACATCATCAGATTGAGGAAACATCATCAGATTGAGGAAACATCATCAGGTGGAGGAAACATCATCAGATGGAGGAAACATCATCAGATTGAGGAAACATCATCAGATTGAGGAAACATCATCAGGTGGAGGAAACATCATCAGGTGGAGGAAACATCATCAGATTGAGGAAACATCATCAGATGGAGGAAACATCATCAGGTGGAGGAAACATCATCAGATGGAGGAAACATCATCAGATGGAGGAAACATCATCAGATTGAGGAAACATCATCAGGTGGAGGAAACATCATCAGGTGGAGGAAACATTATCAGATTGAGGAAACATCATCAGGTGGAGGAAACATCATCAGGTGGAGGAAACATCATCAGATGGAGGAAACATCATCAGATGGAGGAAACATCATCAGATTGAGGAAACATCATCAGGTGGAGGAAACATCATCAGGTGGAGGAAACATCATCAGATGGAGGAAACATCATCAGATGGAGGAAACATCATCAGGTGGAGGAAACATCATCAGATTGAGGAAACATCATCAGGTGGAGGAAACATCATCAGGTGGAGGAAACATCATCAGATGGAGGAAACATCATCAGATGGAGGAAACATCATCAGGTGGAGGAAACATCATCAGATTGAGGAAACATCATCAGGTGGAGGAAACATCATCAGGTGGAGGAAACATCATCAGATGGAGGAAACATCATCAGATTGAGGAAACATCATCAGATTGAGGAAACATCATCAGATTGAGGAAACATCATCAGGTGGAGGAAACATCATCAGATGGAGGAAACATCATCAGATTGAGGAAACATCATCAGGTGGAGGAAACATCATCAGATTGAG
Organism: Cyprinodon diabolis; assembly: GCA_030533445.1. Classification (NCBI taxonomy): domain Eukaryota; kingdom Metazoa; phylum Chordata; class Actinopteri; order Cyprinodontiformes; family Cyprinodontidae; genus Cyprinodon; species Cyprinodon diabolis. The sequence continues at coordinate 48,720,352 of CM060068.1, read as the reverse complement.
GAAACATCATCAGATTGAGGAAACATCATCAGGTGGAGGAAACATCATCAGGTGGAGGAAACATCATCAGATGGAGGAAACATCATCAGATGGAGGAAACATCATCAGATGGAGGAAACATCATCAGGTGGAGGAAACATCATCAGATGGAGGAAACATCATCAGGTGGAGGAAACACCATCAGGTGGAGGAAACATCATCAGATTGAGGAAACATCATCAGATTGAGGAAACATCATCAGGTGGAGGAAACATCATCAGATTGAGGAAACATCATCAGATGGAGGAAACATCATCAGATGGAGGAAACATCATCAGGTGGAGGAAACATCATCAGATGGAGGAAACATCATCAGGTGGAGGAAACACCATCAGGTGGAGGAAACATCATCAGATTGAGGAAACATCATCAGATTGAGGAAACATCATCAGGTGGAGGAAACATCATCAGATGGAGGAAACATCATCAGGTGGAGGAAACATCATCAGGTGGAGGAAACATCATCAGGTGGAGGAAACATCATCAGATTGAGGAAACATCATCAGATTGAGGAAACATCATCAGGTGGAGGAAACATCATCAGGTGGAGGAAACATCATCAGATGGAGGAAACATCATCAGATTGAGGAAACATCATCAGATGGAGGAAACATCATCAGGTGGAGGAAACATCATCAGGTGGAGGAAACATCATCAGATTGAGGAAACATCATCAGGTGGAGGAAACATCATCAGGTGGAGGAAACATCATCAGATGGAGGAAACATCATCAGATGGAGGAAACATCATCAGGTGGAGGAAACATCATCAGGTGGAGGAAACATCATCAGATTGAGGAAACATCATCAGATGGAGGAAACATCATCAGATGGAGGAAACATCATCAGGTGGAGGAAACATCATCAGATGGAGGAAACATCATCAGGTGGAGGAAACATCATCCGGTGGAGGAAACATCATCAGATTGAGGAAACATCATCAGATTGAGGAAACATCATCAGGTGGAGGAAACATCATCAGGTGGAGGAAACATCATCAGGTGGAGGAAACATCATCAGATGGAGGAAACATCATCAGATGGAGGAAACATCATCAGATTGAGGAAACATCATCAGGTGGAGGAAACATCATCAGATTGAGGAAACATCATCAGATTGAGGAAACATCATCAGGTGGAGGAAACATCATCAGATTGAGGAAACATCATCAGATTGAGGAAACATCATCAGGTGGAGGAAACATCATCAGATTGAGGAAACATCATCAGGTGGAGGAAACATCATCAGATTGAGGAAACATCATCAGGTGGAGGAAACATCATCAGGTGGAGGAAACATCATCAGATTGAGGAAACATCATCAGATGGAGGAAACATCATCAGATGGAGGAAACATCATCAGATTGAGGAAACATCATCAGGTGGAGGAAACATCATCAGATTGAGGAAACATCATCAGATTGAGGAAACATCATCAGGTGGAGGAAACATCATCAGATGGAGGAAACATCATCAGATTGAGGAAACATCATCAGGTGGAGGAAACATCATCAGGTGGAGGAAACATCATCAGGTGGAGGAAACATCATCAGATGGAGGAAACATCATCAGATTGAGGAAACATCATCAGATTGAGGAAACATCATCAGGTGGAGGAAACATCATCAGATTGAGGAAACATCATCAGATTGAGGAAACATCATCAGGTGGAGGAAACATCATCAGGTGGAGGAAACATCATCAGGTGGAGGAAACATCATCAGATGGAGGAAACATCATCAGATTGAGGAAACATCATCAGATTGAGGAAACATCATCAGATGGAGGAAACATCATCAGATTGAGGAAACATCATCAGATTGAGGAAACATCATCAGGTGGAGGAAACATCATCAGGTGGAGGAAACATCATCAGATTGAGGAAACATCATCAGATTGAGGAAACATCATCAGGTGGAGGAAACATCATCAGGTGGAGGAAACATCATCAGGTGGAGGAAACATCATCAGATTGAGGAAACATCATCAGGTGGAGGAAACATCATCAGGTGGAGGAAACATCATCAGGTGGAGGAAACATCATCAGATGGAGGAAACATCATCAGGTGGAGGAAACATCATCAGATTGAGGAAACATCATCAGATGGAGGAAACATCATCAGGTGGAGGAAACATCATCAGATGGAGGAAACATCATCAGATGGAGGAAACATCATCAGATTGAGGAAACATCATCAGGTGGAGGAAACATTATCAGATTGAGGAAACATCATCAGGTGGAGGAAACATCATCAGGTGGAGGAAACATCATCAGATGGAGGAAACATCATCAGATGGAGGAAACATCATCAGATTGAGGAAACATCATCAGGTGGAGGAAACATCATCAGGTGGAGGAAACATCATCAGATGGAGGAAACATCATCAGATGGAGGAAACATCATCAGGTGGAGGAAACATCATCAGATTGAGGAAACATCATCAGGTGGAGGAAACATCATCAGGTGGAGGAAACATCATCAGATGGAGGAAACATCTTCCACTTGTCATGCTGCAGCTCAGTCCAGTGGTCTCCATGTGTGTCTGAGGACTGACCAGCAGAGGGCAGCAGCAGACCTCTTGAATCTGGAAGGAGGAAATTTAGAAACCATCTCTGAGCAGCTCTGACAGCAGAACGTTTCTCAGACACATTTTTATAACTTTCTCTGATCATTTTTTATCATTTTCTGTAAAACATCCAAAGTTGAAGACGTGTTCGTCATCCAGCCTTTGGTAACCTTCAGGTCATGTGAGGCATTACCAAAGGCTGACAGTAAACATGTTTCCTGCTCCTATCAGGCTCCTTTCTTCTCCTTTCTCTGGTTTAAAGGAGCTGAACCTGGTCTATCTTCTCACGGACGCCTTTTCTTCATGGTTTTCCTGGATTTTCCATCTGGTTTTCCAACACAAACAACCAAACCAGAAATGAGCTCACTGCATCTCCTAATGTGAACCTGTGGTCGCGGCCAAACCTACAACCACAATGGAAGTTCTAGTGGATAAATATTTGACTTTGTGATGAAGGCTTTCTGATGGATTGAGAAGGTTTCTATCATCCATAATAGAAGCTCTGCTTTGGAGACAAAGATTTCTGCTCATAATGATCCTCTCTAGTTTACATTTACTGGTTTACTTCAAGGCAAACCAGTTCTTCCATATTTGAAGCTAAAACTGATCCTTCATCCATGCATCCTCTTCTGTGGGGGGGAGTTTTCCAGAAGGTCTGGAAATCCTGGTAGATCTTCCTGGATCCTCTACTGATGGGAGGAAGGTTAGAGGCAGCTCCATCTTTTTTCAGTCTAACCATGTTTTTTATTTATTTATTTTTGTTTGTTTATCTAACCCTGGGTTGTTTTCATACTAACCCCGAGTCTAAGTCCTGGTTTTACGTTTGGGTTTTTTCAGTCTAATTCCGTTTTTTTTTTTCATACAATGTTTTATGTTTGTTTTTTTTTTTCCAGTTTAACTCCAGGTTTCCCTTATACTAACCTGTTCTATGTTCCTTCTTTGTGTCTAATCCCAGGGTTTTTTCATACTAACCTCGTTTTTAATCCCGGTTTTTATGTTTTTCATTCTGACCCCGTGGCTCCAGTGAAGCGACAGCACTACAGATTCTGCCAGGCCTTCTTTTCCACCGCAGTGTTTTTGAATGATTGGACCTAAATCATGCAGGAATTTTATCATCATGTCGTAGTAGTTTATACATTTAGGCATAAAATAGAGCTTATCTGGCCGGTACCAGGCGTGTCTGATGTGCCTGCTCTTTATCTGGCTGCCTGACCTTTCAGCCTTTTTCTTTTCTGGTGTTTCTTTTAAAGGAAAAGTCGCTCATATTCAGAATCCAAACTTCTGAAAGTTCTTTAAATCTGAAATGATTCCATCCTGTTCAATAAATGATCAGTGTTTTTAATTCAGAGTCATTTTCATGTGAATGTGCTTTACTGGAGGCATCCATGTTTGTCAAAGAACACTACTGCCACCTACTGGTTAGTGACATTGTCACGGTGCGGTATCGGCTGTTGATCAAGTCCCAGTGCTGTATCTGGTGTTTGTCACAACGCGCTATTATCCAAGTCATCTTGAAAACATTCTTCTTCCAAATGTCGGCTACATATTACGGGTTTTTTCTCTGGCCAGAAGTTCGATGGCAAATCCTCCCTCTTCAAGTTGGCGATCCAACGACCAACCCGTCCGTGGAGGATCAGGAATCAGAAAGGTGGAATAACTCTTTTTTTTCACTTTTACCCGATGTATTCCAGCATCCAGCTGCCATGCACGTGGGCATTGTCAGTTTCACTATAGCTCTGGTGAATTTCAATGGTGAAGTCCTCTGGAAATCTTCAATAATTGTTGTTGATTGCAGATGTGTCTAGTAGTTCCCATTGATTTAGCTTGTAAAGCGGCGAGAATGGCGCTAGGCTTACCGCACCGTGACGTCACTGCTGGAAGATGGCAGGAGGGAGGGGCTACTATATTTGGGCAAAAATGGCCGCTCTCAGACTCAGGGATCGTGAAAAATGTTTTTTACTGATTAACGTTAAATTCATTAAATCACAGCAAACGTATTAGTTTTAGGTATAAATAATGATCCATTAATTATTCCTGCTGAATGAACTTTTTCTTTAAAACTGATGAGTCGTTTCATATGAAATGGTGAGTTTTTCCACCTCCATAATAAATATTTCATGGTGATTGTGTTCTATGAAATGAGGTTTTCTGGTTGCTCAGTGCTGAAGCAGGTAACGTTAACTTCAAAAAACCATCGATCCATTTTTCTATTTATCAGCTGACGATCCGCTCTGCTCTAAACTGATGAGAAGTTGATGCGTGAAAAATAGACCAGCCGCTGATTTCAGAGAACTGTCCAGCGGACCTCATGGACACGACTGATTCACTGCATTAAGGAGTTTGGCGAACCCTGGGTTAGACCAAACAATGCTAGCTCTGTATCAACCATATGTGCACCGTCACTTTACCTGTTATTATTGCATATCTATTGTATACTTCATATTTATTTAACTCTGCAATAATTTAATACAATCAATCATTTGCACAGAAATTTACTGTTGTCACTTTATACCAGTGTTTGTAACCTTAGCCTTAGCCATTTAACTGTTCACACCAAGTGTGATGGTCTTGTCTCTATATACTTAATGTATATTTTTTATACATTGTATTCTTCTTTTTTCCTACTGTACTGTTCACTGTGATGCAACGCTGTGGGACAAATAAAGGATTATCTTATCTTATCTTAAATCAGTATACATTTTTATATTTATTCCTGATGATGTTGGGTCAAAGGAGGGTTCTACTGATTTAACTGTTTGCCTTCAGAAAAAGGATGAACCTCCATCAAACCAGGGGAAGGTCATTTATTTGTTTACTGACAGGGAGAAAACATTTATTTGTAACTTAACTCATAACTGCAGTGAAATACGTTATGAGTTCAGTTATCAACAAGTCATATCCAAACAGAAAGGGAAGAAAGTTTGTCCAGAACATCAGCAAACAGATCTGCATGAAAACAGCGACTCATTGCAGATGGAGGAACCAGGGAGGCGATTCTGAAGAGCTGAAGGTCGACCTTCTTCATCCTCCTTCACCTTGAAACTGCTGTTTGGCTCAAAGCCTTCAGAAACCACAGGCATGAACCATTCCTCCTCATCGCCAACTCTTTCTAAAACCTGCTTGCTGTCCTTCAGGAAGAACTGCCACTAAGCCTGCAGTGATGCCATGAGTCGCTACATGGAGACATAGATTACAGGCATGTCTGAAGACATAAAAACCTGGATGACTCTTAACTTTCTGCTTCTGAATGCAGACAAAACAGAAGTTATAGTCTTTGGACCAGAGTCTCTGAAAAAGAAGCTGATTAGCCAGTCACTTCATTTGGATGGGATTAAACTGATTTCAGATAATAAAGTAAAAAATCTTGGTGTTATTTTTGATCAGGACCTGTCATTTAAATCCCAGATCAAAGAGGTTTCTAGAATTTCCTTCTTTCATCTGAGGAACATTGCAAAAATGAGAAATCTCCTGTCCAGGGGTGATGCTGAGAAACTAGTCCATGCATTTGTTACTTCAAGGCTGGACTATTGTAATTCTTTACTATCAGGAAGTCCACAAACTGTAGTTAAAAGCCTTCAGCTGATCCAAAATGCTGCAGCCAGAGTTCTGATGAGAATTAAAAAGAGAGATCATATCTCTCCTATCCTGGCTTCTCTTCATTGGCTTCCTGTTAAATCCAGAATAGAATTTAAAATCCTCCTTCTCACATATAAAGCTTTAAATGGCCAAGCTCCATCTGATATCAGAGATCTGATTGTTCCTTATGTTCCTAACAGAGCACTTCGCTCTCAATCTGCAGGTTTACTAGTGGTTCCTAGAACTTCTAAAAGTAGAATGGGAGGCAGATCTTTTAGTTCTCAGGCTCCTCTCCTGTGGAACCAACTACCAGTTTTAGTCCGTGAGGCAGACACTCTGTCTACTTTTAAGGCTAGGCTTAAAACTTTCCTTTTTGATAAAGCTTCTAGTTAGAGTGGCTCAGGTTATCCTGATCTATCTCTATAGTTCTGCTGCTATAGGCTTAGACTGCTGGAGGACATAGGGACCCTTTTTCATCATTCTGCTTCATTCTATCTCTATTCTCCCACTCTGCAGAATCTGTTAGTTCAATCTCTAACGTTCTGCTCTCTCTGCTTTTTCTCATAGTAGCTTCATCTGGTCTGTTCCTGTTTGGCTGTGACTCCATCCTGGAGAGAAATATCAGCTGTGCTGCTGCCATCAACACCTTTGTTTCTAGATGTTGGAGCTTGGCCTGTTTTCCAGTGTAGTCCTGTTTCTCTGACTGTGACTAACTGGATGTGCTCTCTTCATCCTCTGACATGGGAGCTGGCTCGGAGCTCGTCTGCCTGGCTGTGTGTTTCCTGGACGGGGCCGCCTGTGGAGCTGGTCGACAGTTGCCTTTTGGATCTATGCTTCTTTTTCTATGTCTGCTTCTGTCTCCATGAACCCCAGTGGGCCTCAGCAGATGGCCGCTCACACTGAGCCTGGTTCTGCTGGAGGTTTCTTCCTGTTCAAAGGGAGTTTTTCCTCTCCACTGTCGCTACAAGCATGCTTAGTGTGAGGGATTGCTGAAGAGTCAATGAGTCGATGCAATCAGCTGGTTTTCCTTAGATAGAAAACTTTGAATCAATCTGACTGGATGATCTGGTGAACTGGAAAGTGACCTGAGATGACATGATGTGAATTGGAGATATAGAAATAAACTGAATAGAATTGGAGGAGGAAGTGTTTCCTTCCACACTGGAGAGTAGCCTCCATACGACTGATGAACCGCCGGGGGGGATTTACCATTAGGCAATACTTGGCAGCTGCTTAGGGCCCCAACTTCCTGGGGGCCCCATAAAACTCTGTTTCCATGTATGGTTAATGCAACTATTCCTTATCTGTGGACATTAATTATGTTTTTGATAAAAATCCTTTGGCTAAAATGCCATCAGAACGCTGATAATATTAAGTGTGTCTCAGCCCCCCCTTCAGTGTCCACCATATTGGATCAGTCCATTTGCTGCACATGTTCAGAAAGGTCCAAACAGACAGCAGCAAACCATTTGAAAACAAACCATGCAAAGAGCAGTGTTGCCAACTTAGCGCTTTAGTCGCTATATTTAGCCACTTTTCAGACCCCTCTAGCACTTTGATTTCTAAAAAGCTCCTAGTGCCAAATCTAGAGACTTTTTTCTGCTACTGGAGACTTTGGAGACAACATCTAAAAGCAGCGAACTCTGCTCTCCAGAGCAAGTAGATTGGTAACCCCGCCTCCTGCTCTCCTCTATCTTGTCTGCTGTCATGATTCATGCAGCTATTATTTCATCCAAATGAAAAATGGAGAACAGATAAGCAGATCATGGCTTGTCTACAGTGAAAAGAAGGACTGGGTTATTTACTTTGGCCTTTTTGGAAACACAGGAAGGAGCAATCAGCTAAGTGAGCTTAGTGCTTGGAAAAAATCTTTCATTCCTTTAGAGACAGCATGAAAAGTCAGCTGAGTACAAAACATAGAAGAAAAGGGACAAGAAGAGAGGGACACAACCTAGAACAGATAATGGATGTCTATTCTATTAACATTTCTCTATCTGGAGAATGGGGCTGTTTTATGTTCTCCATTCAGAGGGGCCCCCTGCCTGTCTTTGCCTAGGGCCCCACATTTCCTAAATCCGCCCCTCTGAACAGGCCTGGACTGCGGCCATGCTAGCTGTTTAATGGTTGGTATCTAAAACCGGTTCTGTTTAAGTCACCGTTGATGAAGGTCAGTCTGAGTAAAGGAAGAACCGAGCGCCTTTCTTCTCACATGGTCGATGGTTGTTGTCTGCAGACGACGTTCAAACCCCACCAAGCTGCGCTCTCAGCGCTGCAGCATAATGGTCCAGATTCTTCGCCGTAAATTCGTGCTGACAGCTTAATCACAGGCCTGGTAGTGAACGTGAAAGGCAGTGAATGGTCATATTGTGAGGCGTCCAGCTCATGGCTGTTGTCCATGTCTGGGATTATAATGGAATAATAAACACAGAGACGTTAGTTTCTCTTTAATGAGGAGGCAGCGTCAGAGCAGGCCAATAAAAATGATTTTTTTAAATAAGCCATCAGATGGTTATGATTAACATGAAGAAGGAATGAGTGTGTGATGTTTGCAAAGGAAAGGTTAAAAAAGGAGCCCATCTGTCTGCCAGGCTGCCCCACACCTGGAAGTGAAGGAAAACATCAGGATGAGGAATGATGCTGTGAACCAGTTACACCAAAACACCTTCAGCGTCTCTTCTCTTTCAGCCATTATCATGTCACTCTGTCTGCTGGTTAATTACACCGTTTGCTTTTTGTCAGAAATGCATCCTGTCTCCTGAGCGCGTGCACATCGGGGCGGGGCTAGATGAAGGAGCACCACAGTGAGAGGAGACAGCAGACAGACGCAAATTAATCTCCAGAGCCTGATGGAAAGGATTTTATTAGGTTCACATGTGAAGCAGCGGGCCGAGCTGTCAGAAGGAGTCTGGATGGAAATGTTCGCCCATCGGAGAGTTACGCCGTTTCACAGAGCGGCTCCCAGCACAAAGACATCTGCTCAGGAGCCCAGATGAAAACCATGGAGCATCAGAGCTCTGCAGGCCTCAGGTCAACCTTCGTTAGAGTTCCAGCAGCATCAGGATCCTTCATCCCTTCTGCCTTTTATGTAACAAACCAGACAGAAAACCCACATTTACAGCGAGACACATTTAAATGGTTTATTCTGAACACAGCAGCGCGTCCACAGAGGACCAGGGAGAACTAGGATGGACATGGAGGTTAACTAAGGTTAACTAGTCTCCCTCTGAAAGGTTAGCTTTAACTTAGCAGCTTTAACGGAGCCGACTGATTGACAGGAACAGGAACCAATCATGGCAGAGATTGACTCTGAAGGCTGGGAACTAAAGATGAAGTTCAGGGAACCATCGTTTTAATCCAGGTCTGTTTAAATAGTTTCAAATCATTTTTTGAAAAATGGTCGGACAAAAAAAACCCATCAGATTTTATTACTTTTGTCAGATTCCAGTTTTTTCTGTGAACATTTTGGAATTTTTATTTGATTAAAAGAAGGAAACCAAAAATCAATAAATCCATCCATCTGTCTGTCTGTCCGTTCATCCATCTGCCAGCTCCCAGATACACATAAACAAAAACAATCAAGAAACCAAATCAACATAAAAAAAAGAATATATATATATATATATATATATATATATATATATATATATATATATATATATATATATATATATATATATATATATATATATATTTAATAAACAGTTTTCTCCCCCCTGGTGGGTGGTATGTGTCATCCTCAAGCTCGGGTCCTCTACCAGAGGCCTGGGAGTTTGAGGGTTCTGCGCAGTATCTTAGCTGTTCCTAGGACTGCGCTCTTCTGGACAGAGACCTCTGATGTTTTACCTGGAATCTGCTGTAGCCACTCTCCCAGTTTGGGGGTCACAGCCCCCAGTGCTCCCATTACCACTGGCACCACTGCTGCTCTTACTTTCCACATCTTTTCTAGCTCCTCTTTCAGCCCTTGGTATTTCTCAAGCTTCTCGTGTTCTTTCTTCTTGATGTTGCTGTCGCTTGGGATTGCCACATCTATCACTACTGCCTTCTTCTGCTGTTGGTCGATCAACACGATGTCTGGTTGGTTAGCCATCACCTGTTTGTCAGTCTGGATCTTGAAGTCCCATAGGATCTTAGCTCGGTCATTCTCAACTACCTTAGGAGGTGTCTTCCATTTTGACCTTGGGACTTCCAGCCCATACTCATGGCAGATGTTCCTGTACACTATGACAGCTACCTGGTTGTGGCGTTCCATGTATGCACTTCCTGCCTGCATTTTACACCCTGCTGTTATGTGCTGTATTGTTTCAGAGGCATCTTTGCACAGTCTGCATCGGGGGTCCTGCCTGGTGTGGTAGACCCTGGCCTCTATTGATCTTGTACTGAGTGCCTGTTCTTGTGCTGCCATGATTAGTGCCTCTGTGCTGTCCTTCAGTCCAGCCTTTTCCAGCCACTGGTAGGATTTTTTGATATCAGCCACCTCTTCTATTTGTCTGTGGTATACGCCGTGCAGCGGCTTGTCCCTCCATGATGGTTCTCCTTCCTCTTTCTTGTCCTCGCTTTCGGTTTTCTCCTGCCTGAGGTATTCACCAAGCCATTTGTCTTTGGGGGCCATCTTCCTGATGTACTCCTGGGTCTTAGTTGTTTCATCCTGGACAGAGGTCTTGACACTCACTAGTCCTCGGCCTCCCTCGCTACGCTTGGTATACAGTCTCAGGGTGCTGGATTTGGGGTGGAACCCTCCATGCATTGTGAGGAGCTTTCTCGTCTTGATGTCAGTAGCCTCTATCTCCTCCTTTGGCCAGTTTATTATACCAGCGGGTATCTGATGACTGGTAGGGCATATGTGTTGATGGCTTGGATCTTGTTTTTCCCATTCAGCTGACTTTTCAGGACCTGCCTTACTCTTTGTAGGTATTTAGCTGTGGCAGTCTTTCTTGCCATCTCCTCGTGGTGTCCGTTAGCCTGTGGCACCCCAAGGTATTTGTAGCTGTCCTGCACAAACGAATGTGGCCTTCTGGTAGTTCAACCCCCTCGGTTCTGATCATCTTCCCTCTCTTTGAGACCATGCGACCGCACTTGTCCAGTCCGAATGACATCCCAATGTCGTTGCTGTAGATCCTGGTAGTGTGGATCAGTGAGTCGATGTCTCGCTCACTCCTGGCATACAGCTTGATGTCATCCATGTAGAGGAGGTGACTGATGATTGTTCCGCTTCGGAATTGGTATCCGTAGCCAGTCTCTGTGATGATCACTGGGGACGCTTGTATAGTAGCATTTCATCAGTACCAAGTTTTCTGCTCTAGTCCATCTATGTCTTGTTCCAGTAGCCAATTTGTCATCAAGTTGCCCTGGTTCCCTAGCAACTGACGCGGACCTTGCAGCAGCAATGGACGGGTTTTCATACCACTTCCACATTTAATCATATTTCAATGCTGAGTTTATTTAAGTGGGATTTTCGGTGGAAACGACAGGAAGCAGGCTGTGGTACAGTTCTCTCTACTCTGATACCCTGAAGTAAATCCAGCAGCAGTCCATGAATTCAGAGGAAACGTGACTGGATGCTGCAGTTCTTCCTCCAGTGATGAAAGCAGCTCTTCTGTGAAGGGTTCAAAGGTTAGGAGAGCAAAGAGCATCACATGGTGGTGGCCCCATCATGCTGTGTGGACGGTTCTGTTCAGCAGATGCAGGAAAGACTGTAGACGTTGGAGGGAGGCGGAAGCAGAGGTGGGCGGTGATGAGTTTACATTTAGTGAGGAGCTTTGAAAGAAAAGCTTCATTCAGCCTTAGTTTTACTGTTTCTTTTAGTTTTAATGAAATGATTTAATTAGGAAGCAGCACTAATAATTCTGGCTATTCTGACCAACATTACTGAATTAAACTGTGAACACAAGCATTTATGTCAAAGTGAGACCTCTTGTTTTTACACTGAGCCCTTTTCAGGAGTCAGAACCTGCAGCGAACAGCTGATCGGCAGCGGATCTACTTCCACGTTTCTAACCTGAACTATGATGGTTCCTGTCATCAGATGAGAAGATCTGAGCCTGACCTTCACCCTGCAGACTCCTGCTGTGATCCACAGAGCGTTCAGCTCTGCCTTCATGTTTATCTAAACATCCAGACATCCGGTCGCCATGGTACTGACGGCCTAGTCAAAGTCCTTCTGATATCGCCGCCTTCTAACCTGACTGATCTCCACAGAGGAAGCTTTCCTTCCCTCAGGGTTTCCTGATCTATGAGGTCAGTGGCGTTGGCGGGGAGGACCTGTCCCTCTGCCCTCCTCACGTATCGCCATGAGGTCAGACGAACATGGACGCCATCACTGGATCCTCCCCTTCACACCAAACGTCTTCCTGTGCTGAAGGAGGCAGCTTGAAGCCCCCACTGCTCCCTCCATGCATGAACTCCAGAGGTTTCTGTTTATTCACTTCTTTCTGTTGGTCTATGAAATCAAATCTCAATAAATAACAAAATGTGGAAAAGGGGAAAAGGTTCTTCTAAAAGGCACTCTCTGAACATGAAGGTCACCCCCCCCCTGTTTACACAGCTAGATGAAGTTCTAGAGGGAGGGGGGGCAGACTGTGACTGGGTGAGAAGCTGCACAGATGTTCGTGCCTGGATCCGGCACTCACACCTAGGCTCATGCGGACCCCCCCCCCGTTCGTGTGGGGGCCTCATTCTTTCCCATGCTGCATTTTAACGAGGCATGTTGTTTTGTTGTCAGTTGCATGTGAAGGGTTCATCTAGCCGTCAAAGAGCCTGCTAAGCGCCACGCTGCGGTTTGCAGGCGTGTGTGTGATGGATTACTGAGGCCTGTAATGAGCGGAGCGCGTCTCTCGGGTGAGCGGGGGCTCAAACCGGCCCCCGGGATCAGCGGTTTGTGGTGTTTGGCTTTGCAAAGTGACAAAATATGCCTTGCTTGGTTCACCATGATTGAAAGCACGTATAATGGAGAAGGTAAGGTATGTTGTACATGTGTCCCTGGGTTGCAGGTCAGTCATAAGGAGCATGTGGGGGGAGGGAGGGGGGATCTGATTCCTCTGAAACGTTAACGTCCAGCAAACCCTTCATCCAAAAAATCCTCCCATTTCTCTCAACAGTTTTTAAAATGAAGTCTGAGGCCAAGAAAAGCGCTGCAGCTTGAGAGTGTTGGGGTCCTGGAAGGAAGCGCGGCCTCCTCAGCTGCACTCCTCACAGTTACAGGCCAGGATGTATCTGTAGGTGGCCGTAATGCGAGTCCCGCCGGCGCAGCGCAGCCTCACGGCCTTCAGCTTGGAGGTGTGAGGTCTGCAGCAGGAGCAGAAGCTCTTGAAGGGCTGCTTAAGGACCGAGCTGAAGGAAATGAGGGGGTCTGAGCGGGTGGTGTGGCTGCAGTGGCCCTCGCAGCGCGCCAGCAGCACCATCTGCAAAGAAGGAGAGAAGATAAGGCTGTAAATACATGGGGGGGGGGGTGCATTGTTTGAGTCTGCAGACGCCTAACTCCTCTGCAGCCTCCCACTCTCAGCCTTGCACCTGCAGAGGGGAGATAGCGCCGTCCCACACCTGCACCTTCAGGGTCACATGCGAAGTTCTCCTCCAAGGCCGACCCATCAGCACACACACACACACACACACACACACACTGATTAGTGCCGCCACCGGGGGCTGGCGCTTCCTGTGTGGGTCGCTGCATTCCTCCTGTGTCCTGTCCTCCTGTCAGCTGCTGCGTGTCGCCGACCGTGTTCCCACTTTGACCAAAGCCTGTCTGGAGCCGCAGAGCGACCTCACACACACACCGCCACATGGCAGGAGCGCTGTCGCCACTTTAAGTCCGTTTGTCTTTGTTCTGCCCGGCGATGGGACCATGATCCCCCCCATCACATCAACCGAACAGTCACATTTACATCCTGACAGCCGGCACATCATCATCATCATCATCATCATGGAAGCCAACATTTAAAAACAAATAACTGATAAATCTAAGAAACATAAACTATACTGTGGTGAAATTTAATGTTTCAGGAGGAAAATGCCATAAATAGGAGCTGAAAGTGTAATCCTTAAACTCTTGATTAAAACCAAGAACAGGAAGGTTGGAGAGTGACGTGAAGGTTGATGGTTCCAATCCGACCTATTTGACCCTGGAGATCTGCAGGGAGCAGACCGAACCCCTGAGACGGTGATGACCACCTATCGTCCTCTGGAGGCAGTCTGATGACCAGTCATGGCTGAATGTTTCTCCACGTGCTTCTGGTTCCCGGTCCCTGGATGGCTCGGTGCTGAGAACACTACAGTGAGTTCCACTCAGTGAGGGAAGTGCAAGTGAAGATTTTCTCCCTAAGAATTGAGACACTGCTAACTAATACTAATTGTATTTATATCTAGTTAAGATATCCCATCATATTTATTTTTTTAAACGTGTGGTTAATGTAAAAACATGCGTACATGTGTGCAGTTCTTTTCCACAGAATGACGCCATTTTTCTTCTCGCTGAATGAGTTCTGGGAAACCGCTTCAGAGCTAGGGAAAAGTTCCCTTCAGAGCTAGGGAACTTTTCCCTAGCTCTGAAGGGAACTTTTCCCTAGCTCTGAAGGGAACTTCCCCCTAGCTCTGAAGGGAACTTTTCCCTAGCTCTGAAGGGAACTTCCCCCTAGCTCTGAAGGGAACTTTTCCCTAGCTCTGAAGGGAACTTCCCCCTAGCTCTGAAGGGAACTTTTCCCTAGCTCTGAAGGGAACTTCCCCCTAGCTCTGAAGGGAACTTCTCCCTAGCTCTGAAGGGAACTTCTGCCTAGCTCTGAAGGGAACTTTTCCCTAGCTCTGAAGGGAACTTTTCCCTAGCTCTGAAGGGAACTTCCCCCTAGCTCTGAAGGGAACTTCTGTCTAGCTCTGAAGGGAACTTTTCCCTAGCTCTGAAGGGAACTTCTGCCTAGCTCTGAAGGGAACTTTTCCCTAGCTCTGAAGGGAACTTTTCCCTAGCTCTGAAGGGAACTTCCCCCTAGCTCTGAAGGGAACTTCCCCCTAGCTCTGAAGGGAACTTCTGTCTAGCTCTGAAGGGAACTTTTCCCTAGCTCTGAAGGGAACTTCCCCCTAGCTCTGAAGGGAACTTCCGTCTAGCTCTGAAGGGAACTTTTCCCTAGCTCTGAAGGGAACTTTTCCCTAGCTCTGAAGGGAACTTCCCCCTAGCTCTGAAGGAAACTTCTGTCTAGCTCTGAAGGGAACTTTTCCCTAGCTCTGAAGGGAACTTCCCCCTAGCTCTGAAGGGAACTTTTCCCTAGCTCTGAAGGGAACTTTTCCCTAGCTCTGAAGGGAACTTCCCCCTAGCTCTGAAGGGAACTTCTCCCTAGCTCTTTACATTATAGGTAGATACTACCTTACACGTAAACGTGCAAACCCAAGTGCTAGGGCCGATAATGTGCAAGTGATAGAAATGGGGCAGGGCCTTAAAGTAAAATAAGTAAAAGTAAGACCATTAAAAGTAAGACAATAAAACAAAGTAAGACCATAGATGTGAGGAGTTCTGTTTTTACTTTAATTGTTTAAACGCTCCACACCGTCTCTGCGACTGTAAGGTCAGCAGGTCAGCGGCTGCTGGCCGTTCAGGGATCAGGTTTGGTGGTTGGAGCCTCTATCCTGTGGAGCAGGAACTCGATTCAATGGCTTCTCGCCGTTTCCCCACACAGCTTGACCAAATGAATCAGGAAAACATTTTTATCTAAAGAAAAACTGAAGAAATGGCGGCTGTTTTCCTGTAAATATAGCTCACCTTTTTGAGTGACTGTGCCTGTGAGAGATCAGCCCATCTGCTCTTCAGGGGGAACGAATGAGCGTGCAGAAGCTCATTCATGCTCAGTTCAAGTTACGGTCCGTCCGCATCACTGGACCAAACTACTTAGATATATCTACATCAGTGTGTCAGACTCACAGTCTCACACTCAACATGGTGCATTTCTTCTAAAAGGCACCATTTTTTCTCACTGTGAGGAAAATGCCAGTGAATGTGAAGCAGGCCGTAGCTTTAATTCAAACAGGCTGCAGAATCTGCTGCACTAACCTCTCCTGCTATACGTGCATCTGTTTGTGATCGTTGTAACTGAGCATTACTAATAACAGATCTGTTACACATGCACACTTCTATATACATGGAGCAGATGTCAGCAGCCTGCAGAAGGCAGCCAATCAGCAAGCAGCTTTAAGTTTCACTGGATCCGTTTATTTGCTTCAGATAACGAGAGCAGCAGCCTGGAGTGTTTGTCAGGTTAACCTGAGAAACATGGCCGTTAATAACTGGAGACAAATGGAAAAATGAGATGCAGTGTGAGATTAAAAGCCAATAAAAAAAGCTTTTTCTTTGCTGTTTTCTTTTTAGCAGTTAATGATGTTTTATAAAAAGTTGCTTTAATATTACTTAGTTGTAATACTTCCAACCCAGCACCTATAAGCACCTTTTACCAATATATGAACACCTTCAGCATGTATGACCAACACAAGTGTTTGAATTCAGCCCTTTTCAATCCAGCACCTGAATGAAATCTATCACAAGGATTGTGCTTGTGCAGATTCTCAATCATCAGGTCATAGTCATTCCAAAAAAGTTAAAAATCAATCCACTGGACCTTGTTTCCAAGTTTGAAGACGTTTCTCTTCCATCCAGGAAGCTTTTTCAATTCAAAATGTCAAAAATAGCGTTTAGTTCCAGGTTTTATCCAGCAGCCCAACAAAGCCTGGTTTATGTTTAGAAAACATGCAAATAGAAACGGATGAACGGGTCCCCCCCTTTGGAATGGGGGTCGTTTGGCTTCTTTGTTAGCCTGCAATGCCCCATACCTGAATGCCCCCAAAATGACTGCAGATGTTTTCATATGAGTTTGGACCCGACTTTAAAATCCTCTAAATATAGACTGAGAAACTGCTCCCCCAACCAGTTCCAGGTTTGCTTGTGTTTCCCAAGTCTTTGCAAGTTCTGATGATAAGCATGTTCTCCATGTTCATGAAGGCAAACATTAAAGAGACACCATCTTGGCTGAGTCCAGTTAGTAAACCAGCTTTGGGCATACTGTCAATTGTGCATGTTTTTTTTATATAGAATAGAAAATCTCTTTATTGTCCCACAATGGCGAATTTCTGGTGTTTACAGCAGCAAAAGATAATAGGAAAAAAATGGTCACACAAATGTGGACCTTAGAAAAATGTATAAGAATACAGTAATAGTGAAGAGTTAAAAGATAAACAATAAAATCCTGTAAAGTGTTTTAACAATATAAAACTGGAGAATAAATAAATAACCAATATGCAGCTATGGACATTTTTCCAGTAATTTGAAAATAGCAGCACATCAGAGATGTGCAGAATGACAGCAGCAGGTTATTTAACTGACTGAGGTAGAAACTGAGCAGAATCAGCATGAATGGAAGAACTGGTTGAAGTTGTTGGGAACAGTGGTGGTTCTAGAGTCTTCCAGCTGCTGGGAGGAAGGATCTGTGATAACGCTCCCTGGTGCATTTAAGGTGCAGCAGGCTGTCACTGAAGGAGCTCTCCAGTTCAGCACCAGCTGAACCAGCATGGGATGGGGGAGACATTATCCAACAGAGATGTTCATTTAGTTAGGATCCGTCTGTTTCTAGAGTCCAGAGGGCATCCAATCAGAGCTGGCCTTCCTGATCAGCTGATCCAGCCGCTTCCTCTCAGCTACAGATGAGCCGCTGCTCAGACAGACACTTCATAGAAGATGGCTGATGCCACAGCAGAGTCAGAGAAGGTCTTTAGGAGCCCCCCCCCTCAGTCTCCTCAGCAGGAAGAGTCTGCTCTGACCTTTCTGATATACATGCAAACCTGAGGAAAGGTCTTAATCAGAACATTAAAAAGACCAGAGAGCAGATCACTGACACCAGATGAACAACTGCTGTGGTCCACCTTCCTTTTCTATCATCAACCCCTCCAGGAGGAAGGAGAGAGCAGCCTGACACGACACGTCCACTTCGGCAAGAAGCCGAGGCACAGAATAGGTCTGCAGCGTGGCCCAGGTCCAGTGCTCCACTCACACACACACACACACACACCAAGCGTGACCTGTCTAAATGACTGAGAGATGGAGATAAAGACCCAGAGTAACAGAGGTGGAGAGCAGGAGTAATGCAAACATTCAGGAGTTTTCTTCAGGCCCAGGAGGTTTTATTTGGAACAATCTGTTTCCATGATATGGTCAAAGTTTCAGATGGAAAAATCTAATAAAGAAACTGAAAATAAAACGTTGTTGGTTTGCAAATATCAGATTTACCTTAGTGTTGCATTTGTAAACAGGATGAGTGATGGTCTCTACGAAGTGGTGCCTCATGCAGCGCTCTGGGTCAGTGTCAACCAGCTGCTGGTGCCCCTTATCACCAGCCTTGCTGCTGCTGGCAGCCTGAACGAAGCCCAGTAGAGGACAACAGATCAGGACCAGCAGGAGTCCAGAAGGAGGGCCGGCAGAGATGGACGGTTTCATGGCTGTGACACCCTGATGCTGCGCAGGTGGCCAAGGCGTCAGAACCGCTGTCCCTCTGGCTCTCTCCCACCTGGCTTAGCAGAGTCTCACTCTTCTTATTGCGTCCCTGATGCTGTTCAGGAGCCTGTAGGGAAAGAAGGGGGCAGGTGTTCAGGCCACTCCATCCCTCGCTGTCTCAGTCCATCTCAGTCTGAAAGAACGAAGAAAACACAAAAACATTGTTTCAAACAGAAGATCAGAAAATGGCAGACCTGGAAAAGTTTATTTATTTCACATTTATTTCACTTCTGTTCAAAGTTGGTTTATCAATGTTGCTATGGTTACTGGGAGGAGTGTGTGAATGAACAGGTTAATAGGGATGATGTGTGTTTAAGGTGGGTGAATTTTCCTTCCCAGTCAGTTTCAGGTCTGCTGTAACTTAACTGATGACCTGTTGATTTAATTCCCTGTATTTTAGATGGTCCCTAAATTCTGGAAAAAACGTCATTTTTTGAGGATTTTGATGAAAAGCACCTTTGACCATGACTTTTTCCTGCCTCACAGTGTCACTTGCATTTTGTTCAGGGATTTGACTAGGCCATTCTAACACAGTGAAGATACTTTGACCTAATCATTTCCGTTACATCTGTCTGTGTGTTTAGGGTCCCTGTCCTGCCGTAGGGTGAACCTCCATGCTGTGTCTGCTGCAGCCTCTAACAGGACTGCTCTGATTTCTATTCATCTCCATCCACCTTCTCCTCATCTCTGTGCTGCTGTCTGTGCAGCAGGACAGCTTCAATGGAATGTGGAACTGATGCTGACTCCATCAACAGATTCTTCAACCTGAGCTGTGCTTCTCTGCAGCTCCTCCAATGGCTCCTTGGCTGTATCTCTGATTAAAGCTAGCCTTGCCGACTTTAAACTTCTACAAACCTTTATTCTGATCTCAGTCAAGCTGAAAATGTATGACTAAATTTATTTACAACTACAACTCTTTGAACATTTAACCCTTAATTTCCGTCATCCAAATTTCAAGGCAAGAAAACCTCTTCTTTTTGTAACTTTGTATCGTCCACCAGGTCCTTACTCTGAATGTTTAGATGAGTTTTCAGAGTTCCTTTCTGATTTGGTATTAAATACTGACAGGGTCATCATAGTGGGAGATTTTAACATCCATGCTGACATTGAAGGCGATAGCTTAAGAGCAGCCTTTGATGCTATCTTAGACACTATTGGCTTTGTTCAAAATGTGAATAGTCCCACACATTCTCATCTTCATACTTTGGATCTTGTGCTGACATACGGCATAGAATGTGAAGAAATAACAGTATTTCCTCACAACCCTGTCCTCTCTGACCACTTTCTAATAACCTTCAGGATTACTTTAACAGAGTTCTCCTCCCCCAAAAGAAGGTTACATTTTAGTAGATCTTTATCAGATAGAGCAGTTATAAATTTTAAAGAATCTGCTTCACTTTCTCTCTCCTCTGTGTCGCTGAGCAGTGCTGCAGAGTGCAAAAGCATAGCTTATTCCCCTTCACAGGTTGATGATTTTGTTGATGGGGTTGCTAGTTCTCTGCGTACTGCCTTAGACAACGCAGCTCCCTTGAAAATGAAAACCGTTGAAAATAGAAAGCTTGCTCCTTGGTTTAATGCAGAGCTGCGTACTTTGAAGCAAAATGCTAGGAAACTGGAGAGAAGATATCGCTCCACAGGCCTGCGGGAGTCCTTCCTAGTCTGGAAAAATGGTTTACTGCTGTATAAGAGGACCCTTTGTAAAGCAAGAGCAGCATACTTCTCCTCATTAATAGAGGAGAATAAGAATAATCCTAGATTTCTTTTTAATACAGTTGCCAAACTCACCCAGAGCCATAGCTCTGTTGAACCGTCCATTCCACCTGCTCTTAGCAGCAATGATTTTATGGGATTCTTTATAAATAAGATTGATCTTATTAAAAATAAGATCATAAGCACTCCTCTATCCGCGATTGGTTTGTCTCTGGAGGGGGGGGGGGCAGCATCTGAGGTAGTCATGGAATCTGAACCGGGTTTAGACTGCTTTGATCCAGTTGAACTTTCTGAATTAGCAAAATTATTGTCTTCATCTAAGCCTTCAACTTGTATGTTAGATCCAGTTCCAACCAGGTTATTTAAGGAGGTATTCCCTTTGATCTCCTCCTCCATTCTAGATGTGATTAATCTATCTCTGTTACAGGGATATGTACCTAAAGCTTTTAAGGTTGCTGGAATTGAATGTTGTTTAAAACAGCTCTAGATAATTACATTTTTAAACTGCAGCTTTGAAAACAGTAATAAATACATAAAAAAATAGCAATATAGACATATGACATATGATTTACAGTTCTCAAATTATTTTTATTTTTTTTAATAAAATAACCCAGTTTACACAACAGTTCCTCAGTGTGATGGCGGTGGGGAAGAAGCTGCTGCAGAACCTGCTGGTCCTGCATTGAATGCTGGGAAGCCTCTTCCCAGAGGGCAGCAGGGAGACCAGTCCATGGTGGGGGGGTGAGGGGTCACTGATGATGTCACGGGACACGCAGCGCTGGGATGAAATGTCTTTAATGGAGGGAAGAGGAGCCCCCATGATCCTCTCTGCTGTTCTCACCTTCTTCCAGTCTGAGGCGCTGCAGCCTCCACACCACACAGTGAGACAGCTGCTCAGAACGCTCTCTATGGAGCTTCTGGAGAAGGTGGGGAGGATGGGGGGGGCAGGTGGGCTCTCCTCATCCTCTGCAGGAAGTCCAAGCGCTTCTGGGCCCTTTGGACCAGTGAGGTGGTGTTTCCAGTCCAGGTGAGGGTGTCTGTGATGAATGTGGTGCTGCTGACCACCTCTACAGCTGAGCTGTTGATGAGCAGTGGAGCGTGGTTAGGCCGCTTCTTCCTGAAGTCCACCATGATCTCCTTGGTCTTCTCCACCTTCAGGATCAGGCTGTTATCTCTGCTCCACCAGCTGCTCCACCTCCTCTCTGTAGTCCAGGTCGTTGTCGTCTCTGATGAGGCCCACCACTGTGGTGTCGTCTGCAAACTTCACCATGTGATCGGTGGTGAACCTGGGGACGCAGTCGTGAGTCATCAGGGTGAACGGCAGGGGGCTCAGGACGCAGCCCTGAGGGGAGGGGCTTAGACTGATGACATCAGAGGCGTTCTGTCCGACCCGGACTGACTGAGGTCTGTTGGTGAGGAAGTCTAGCAGCCAATAGCAGAGGGGTGTATTGAAGCCCAGCTGTTCCAGTTTGCCCATCAGATGCTGTGGGATGATGGTGCTGAAAGCTGAACTGAAGTCCAGGAACAGCATCCATCGTGGGCGTTCTTCTCCTCCAGGTGTGCCAGGCTCAGGTGCAGAGCAGCAGAGATGGCGTCGTCAGTGGAGCGGTTCCGTCGGTGGGCGAACTGGAACGGGTGGAATGTTGGCGGCAGACTGGAGACGATATGTTCTTTAACCAGCCTTTGGAAGCACTTCATCATGATGGGAGTCAGAGCGACAGGCCGCTAATCATTGAGGGAGGCGACCTGAGGCTTCTGGAATAATGGAGGCAGACTGGAAGCATGATGGCACTATGGATTGGTCCAGCCAGGTGTTAAAGATGTCTGTGAGGACACCAGCCACCTGATCTGACGCTCCTTATACACCTGCCCAGGTATGTTATCAGGCCCTGGGGCTCTCCTCAGAGTTTTCCTCCCTTCAGCTACGTCCAGGTTTAGTGCCTCCCCCCCCCCTGCTGTGGAACAGCTTTCACTGCTGGAGGCTGTTTAGTGCCTCAAACCTTCCAAAGAAGTTGTTCAGTTCATTTAGGAAGTCAGTGTTTGCTGCATCTACTGGGGGGGGGGGGGTTGTTGTAGTCTGTGATCATCCGAATGCCTTTCCTCATCCTCCTGGTGTTGCTGTCGTCGTGGAAAAGATCCTGGATCTTCTGGCTGTGGTTCTGCTTCGCTGATTTGATGGAACGGTTTAAGTCGCCACGCGCTGTTCTCAGTGCCTCTTTATCACCAGACTTGAAAGCTGAGTTCGCTGCTTTTAGCGATTTCTGAACCTCTCCATTTATCCAGGGTGGGTGGTCGGCCCGGGTGGTGATGTTCTTTTTGAAGCTGACGTCCTCAATGCATTTGATGATGTAGGCTGACACAGTCATGGCAGACTCATCAATATTTAATAAGTTGTCATATGTTGCTGCAGCCTTGAAGATGTTCCAGTCAGACCATTTAAAACAGTCTTGGAGAGTTTCCATGGCGCCCTCAGACCACACCCTGACCTCTTTAACTGTCGGTTTAGCCCTGATCAGCTGGGGCTGATAGGTGATCTGGTGACCCGAGGTGTGGACGACGGGGGAGTGGGGGGGGGGAGGTGGCGGGGGGGGGGGGGGGGGGGGGGGGTCGGGGGGCTGCTCTTAATGCATCTTTGATGTTAGTCCACATGTTGGTAGAAATGAGGGAGAACAGTCTTCCAGTTAGCCTGGTTAAAATACATACAGTTGACACATTTGATACAGTTGACCATAATATTCTTTTAGAAAGACTTGAATATTTTGTTGGAATTAAAGGAACAGCACTAGACTGGTTTAAATCTTATCTATCTGATCGAATTCAGTTTGTTTATGTTAATGATAGATCTTCAACACGCTCAAAGGTTACCTGTGGAGTACCACAGGGATCAGTGCTAGGACCAATTCTCTTTACTTTATACATGCTCCCAATCGGTAGAGTTATTAGACAGCATGGGATTAATTTCCACTGTTATGCTGATGATACCCAGCTATATCTGTCTATAATCCAGATGAAGCTAACCCATTACATAGATTACAGGCATGTCTGAAGACATAAAAACCTGGATGACTCTTAACTTTCTGCTTCTGAATGCAGACAAAACAGAAGTTATAGTCTTTGGACCAGAGTCTCTGAAAAAGAAGCTGATTAGCCAGTCACTTCATTTGGATGGGATTAAACTGATTTCAGATAATAAAGTAAAAAATCTTGGTGTTGTTTTTGATCAGGAACTGTGTTGTGTTGTAGCCAGATAAATAATCTGAAATGAGTTGAACTTAATTGAATGTGTTGGTGAAATGAGTCAAAATGCAGGAGTTGGGGGTTTCAGCATGACAAGTGAAAACCTTCATGTTCATGGATTGTTGCTGATGGTTATATTTATTTGATATGAAGAGTTTAAAGCCGCCATCGACAGCTCCTCAAACATATAACAGGGACTGAGTTCTGAAGGTTGCAGGTCATTCAGACCTTGCTGACACCCACCATGAAGAAACAATCCTGGCTTTCTGTTATGCAGGAGAAACTAGAGCTCTGCTCTGAAGCTCCGCCCTTTTCTCCCTGCAGGAACAACGTTTTCATTAAAACAAAAGCTTTTCCCAACAAGCCCTCTCTGGGCTGTAAACCCTCTGCCATCTCTGCAACATATTTTCACAACTATTTACCTTTCCCCTTCTTTTAGACTCCATATTTTTACAGCTCTCCTGACCAGAGGGCTTTTCTCAGCAGGAAGCATGTTTCTGGCTGAGGCCGACCTGCTCAAACACAATGTGCCTTTAATTATGGAGCAGGCTGGGTACCCAGTCAGAGAGTGGACCCAGCAGAACCAGAACCAGCAACAGAGACCCAGCAGAACCAGAACCAGCAACTGAGACCCAGCAGAACCAGAACCAGCAACAGAGACCCAGCAGAACCAGAACCAGCAACTGAGACCCAGCAGAACCAGAACCAGCAACAGAGACCCTGCAGAACCAGAACCAGCAACTAAAACCCAGTAGAACAACCAAGCGTTATAAAATAATATACAAGATGATGACAGGAATGTTCTAAACCTGCAACATATGTGCTGATTGCTGATTCCATCATCCATCCATCCATCATTCATCATTCATCCATCCATCATCCATCCATCCATCATCCATCCATCCATCCATCATCCATCCATCCATCCATCCATCCATCCATCCATCCATCCATCCATCATCCATCCATCCATCCATCCATCATCCATCCATCCATCATTCATCCATCATCCATCCATCCATCATTCATCATCCATCATCCATCCATCCATCCATCCATCCACCATCCATCCATCCATCATCCATCCATCCATCCATCCATCATCCATCATCCATCCATCATCCATCCATCATCCATCCATCATCCATCCATCCATCCATCCATCATCCATCCATCCATCCATCCATCCATCCATCATTCATCATTCATCCATCCATCATCCATCCATCATTCATCCATCATCCATCCATCCATCATTCATCATTCATCCATCATCCATCCATCCATCCATCCATCCACCATCCATCCATCCATCCATCCATCCATCCATCCATCCATCATTCATCATTCATCCATCCATCATCCATCCATCCATCATTCATCCATCATCCATCCATCCATCATTCATCATTCATCCATCATCCATCCATCCATCCATCCATCCATCCATCCACCATCCATCCATCCATCCATCATCCATCCATCCATCCACCATCCATCCATCCATCCATCCATCCATCCATCATCCATCCATCCATCCATCCATCCATCCATCATCCATCCATCATCCATCCATCCATCATTCATCATTCATCCATCATCCATCCATCCATCCATCCATCCACCATCCATCCATCCATCATCCATCCATCCATCCATCATCCATCCATCCATCCATCATCCATCCATCCATCCATCCATCCATCCATCCATCATCCATCCATCCATCCATCCATCATTCATCCATCCATCATCCATCCATCCATCCATCCATCCATCCATCCATCCATCATCCATCCATCCATCCATCCATCATCCATCCATCCATCATTCATCCATCATCCATCCATCCATCATTCATCATCCATCATCCATCCATCCATCCATCCATCCATCCATCCATCCACCATCCATCCATCCATCATCCATCCATCCATCCATCCATCATCCATCATCCATCCATCATCCATCCATCATCCATCCATCATCCATCCATCCATCCATCCATCATCCATCCATCCATCCATCCATCCATCATTCATCATTCATCCATCCATCATCCATCCATCATTCATCCATCATCCATCCATCCATCATTCATCATTCATCCATCATCCATCCATCCATCCATCCATCCACCATCCATCCATCCATCCATCCATCCATCCATCCATCCATCATTCATCATTCATCCATCCATCATCCATCCATCCATCATTCATCCATCATCCATCCATCCATCATTCATCATTCATCCACCATCCATCCATCCATCCATCCATCCATCCATCCACCATCCATCCATCCATCCATCCATCCATCATCCATCCACCATCCATCCATCCATCCATCCATCCATCCATCCATCATCCATCCATCCATCCATCCATCCATCCATCCATCATCCATCCATCATCCATCCATCCATCATTCATCATTCATCCATCATCCATCCATCCATCCATCCATCCACCATCCATCCATCCATCCATCCATCCATCATCCATCCATCCATCCATCATCCATCCATCCATCCATCATCCATCCATCCATCATCCATCCATCCATCCATCCATCCATCCATCCATCCATCCATCCATCATCCATCCATCCATCCATCCATCATTCATCCATCCATCATCCATCCATCCATCATCCATCCATCATCCATCCATCCATCCATCCATCCATCATCCATCATCCATCCATCCATCCATCCATCCATCCATCATCCATCCATCCATCATCCATCCATCCATCCATCCATCCATCCATCCATCCATCATCCATCCATCCATCCATCCATCATTCATCCATCCATCATCCATCCATCCATCATCCATCCATCCATCCATCCATCCATCCATCATCCATCCATCCATCCATCCATCCATCCATCCATCATCCATCCATCCATCATCCATCCATCCATCATTCATCCATCATCCATCCATCCATCATTCATCATTCATCCATCCATCATCCATCCATCCATCATTCATCCATCATCCATCCATCCATCATTCATCATTCATCCATCCATCATCCATCCATCCATCATTCATCCATCATCCATCCATCCATCATTCATCATTCATCCATCCATCATCCATCCATCCATCATCCATCCATCCATCCATCCATCCATCCATCATCCATCCATCCATCCATCCATCCATCCATCCATCCATCATCCATCAATCCATCCATCCATCCATCCATCCATCATCCATCCATCCACCATCCATCCATCCATCATCCATCCATCATCCATCCATCATCCATCCATCCATCCATCCATCCATCATCCATCCATCCATCATTCATCCATCATCCATCCATCCATCATTCATCATTCATCCATCCATCATCCATCCATCCATCATCCATCCATCCATCCATCCATCCATCCATCATCCATCCATCCATCCATCCATCATCCATCCATCCATCATTCATCCATCATCCATCCATCCATCATTCATCATTCATCCATCCATCATCCATCCATCCATCATTCATCCATCATCCATCCATCCATCATTCATCATTCATCCATCCATCATCCATCCATCCATCATCCATCCATCCATCCATCCATCATCCATCCATCCATCCATCCATCCATCCATCATCCATCCATCCATCATTCATCCATCATCCATCCATCCATCATTCATCATTCATCCATCATCCATCCATCCATCCATCCATCCATCCATCCATCATCCATCCATCATCCATCCATCCATCCATCCATCCATCCATCCATCCATCATCCATCCATCCATCCATCCATCATTCATCATTCATCCATCCATCATCCATCCATCCATCATTCATCCATCATCCATCCATCCATCATTCATCATTCATCCATCATCCATCCATCCATCCATCCATCCACCATCCATCCATCTATCCATCCATCCATCATTCATCATTCATCCATCCATCATCCATCCATCCATCATTCATCCATCATCCATCCATCCATCATTCATCATTCATCCATCATCCATCCATCCATCCATCCATCCATCCATCCACCATCCATCCATCCATCCATCATCCATCCATCATCCATCCATCCATCCATCCATCATCCATCCATCCATCATCCATCCATCCATTCATCCATCATCCATCCATCCATCATCCATCCATCCATTCATCCATCATCCATCCATCCATCATTCATCATTCATCCATCCATCATCCATCCATCCATCATTCATCCATCATCCATCCATCCATCATTCATCATTCATCCATCCATCATCCATCCATCCATCATCCATCCATCCATCCATCCATCCATCCATCCATCATCCATCCATCCATCCATCATCCATCCATCATCCATCCATCCATCATTCATCATTCATCCATCCATCATCCATCCATCCATCATTCATCCATCATCCATCCATCCATCATTCATCATTCATCCATCCATCATCCATCCATCCATCCATCCATCATCCATCCATCCATCCATCCATCATCCATCCATCCATCATCCATCCATCCATCATTCATCCATCATCCATCCATCCATCGTTCATCATTCATCCATCATCCATCCATCCATCCATCCATCCATCCATCCATCCATCCACCATCCATCCATCCATCATCCATCCATCCATCATCCATCCATCCATCCATCCATCCATCATCCATCCATCCATCCATCCATCCATCATTCATCATTCATCCATCCATCATCCATCCATCCATCATTCATCCATCATCCATCCATCCATCATTCATCATTCATCCATCATCCATCCATCCATCATTCATCATTCATCCATCCATCCATCCATCCATCATTCATCATTCATCCATCCATCATCCATCCATCCATCATTCATCCATCATCCATCCATCCATCATTCATCATTCATCCATCATCCATCCATCCATCCATCCATCCACCATCCATCCATCATCCATCCATCATCCATCCATCCATCCATCCATCATCCATCCATCCATCATCCATCCATCCATCCATCCATCCATCCATCCATCCATCATCCATCCATCATCCATCCATCCAGCATCCATCCATCATCCATCCATCCATCCATCCATCATCCATCCATCCATCCATCCATCATTCATCCATCCATCATCCATCCATCCATCATCCATCCATCATCCATCCATCCATCCATCCATCCATCCATCATCCATCCATCCATCCATCCATCCATCCATCCATCCATCATCCATCAATCCATCCATCCATCCATCCATCCATCATCCATCCATCCACCATCCATCCATCCATCATCCATCACCATCCATCCATCATCCATCCATCCATCATCCATCCATCCATCATCCATCCATCCATCCATCATCCATCCATCCATCATCCATCCATCCATCCATCCATCCATCCATCATCCATCCATCCATCATCCATCCATCCATCATTCATCCATCATCCATCCATCCATCATTCATCATTCATCCATCCATCATCCATCCATCCATCATTCATCCATCATCCATCCATCCATCCATCATTCATCCATCCATCATCCATCCATCCATCATCATCCATCATCCATCCATCCATCATTCATCATTCATCCATCCATCATCCATCCATCCATCATCCCATCCATCCATCCATCCATCCATCATTCATCCATCATCCATCCATATATCATTCATCATTCATCCATCCATCATCCATCCATCCATCATTCATCCATCATCCATCCATCCATCATTCATCATTCATCCATCCATCATCCATCCATCCATCATCCATCCATCCATCCATCCATCCATCCATCATCAATCCATCCATCCATCCATCATTCATCCATCATCCATCCATCCATCATTCATCATTCATCCATCATCCATCCATGCATCCATCCATCCACCATCCATCCATCCATCCATCCATCCATCCATCCATCCATCCATCCATCCATCATTCATCATTCATCCATCCATCATCCATCCATCCATCATTCATCCATCATCCATCCATCCATCATTCATCATTCCATCATCCATCCATCCATCCATCCATCATCCATCCATCCACCATCCATCCATCCATCCATCCATCATTCATCATTCATCCATCCATCATCCATCCATCCATCATTCATCCATCATCCATCCATCCATCATTCATCCATCATCCATCCATCCATCCATCCATCATCACCATCCATCCATCCATCCATCCATCCATCATCCATCCATCATCCATCCATCATCCATCCATCATCATCATCCATCATCCATCCATCCATCATCCATCCATCATCCATCCATCCATCCATCCATCCATCCATTATCCATCATCATCCATCCATCCATCATCCATCCATCCATCCATCATCATTCATCCATCCATCATCCATCCATCCATCATCCATCCATCCATCCATCATCCATCCATCCATCCATCCATCCATCCATCCATCCATCCATCCATCCATCCACCATCCGTCCATCATCCATCCATCCATCCATCCATCATCCATCCATCCATCCATCATCCATCCATCATCATCCATCATCCATCATCCACCATCCATCCATCCATCATCCATCCATCCATCCACCATCCATCCATCATCCATCCATCATCCATCCATCCATCCATCCATCATCCATCCATCCATCCATCCATCATCCATCCATCATCCATCCATCCATCCATCCATCATCCATCCATCCATCATCCATCCATCCATCCATCATCCATCCATCCATCCATCCATCCATCATCCATCCATCCATCCATCATCCATCCATCATCCATCCATCCATCCATCCATCCATCCATCATCCATCCATCATCCATCCATCCATCCATCATCCATCCATCCATCCATCCATCCATCCATCATCCATCCATCCATCCATCCATCCATCCATCCATCCATCCATCCATCCATCCATCCACCATCCATCCATCCATCCATCATCCATCCATCATCCATCCATCATCCATCCATCCATCCACCATCCATCCATCCATCCATCCATCATCCATCCATCATCCATCCATCCATCCATCATCCATCCATCATCCATCCATCCATCCATCATCCATCCATCCATCCATCCATCCATCATCCATCCATCCATCATCCATCCATCCATCCACCATCCATCCATCATCCATCCATCATCCATCCATCCATCCACCATCCATCATCATCCATCCATCCATCCATCCATCCATCATCCATCCATCCTTAATCCATCCATCCATCCATCATCCATCCATCCATCCATCCATCATCCATCATCATCCATCCATCCATCATCCAATCCATCATCCATCATCCATCCATCATCCATCCATCCATCATCCTCATCCATCCATCATCCATCCATCCATCCATCCATCCATCATCCATCCATCCATCATTCATCCATCATCCATCCATCCATCATTCATCATTCATCCATCCATCATCCATCCATCCATCATTCATCCATCATCCATCCATCCATCATTCATCATTCATCCATCATCATCCATCCATCCATCATTCATCCATCATCCATCTATCCATCATTCATCATTCATCCATCCATCATCCATCCATCCATCATCCATCATCCATCCATCCATCCATCCATCATCCATCCATCCATCCATCATCCATCCATCCATCATCCATCCATCCATCATTCATCCATCATCCATCCATCCATCATTCATCATTCATCCATCCATCATCCATCCATCCATTATTCATCCATCATCCATCCATCCATCATTCATCATCCATCCATCCATCATCCATCCATCCATCCATCCATCATTCATCATTCATCCATCCACCATCCATCCATCCATCATCCATCCATCCATCCACCATCCATCCATCATCCATCCATCATCCATCCATCCATCCATCCATCCATCCATCCATCATCCATCCATCATCCATCCATCCATCATCCATCCATCATCCATCCATCCATCATCCATCCATCCATCCATCCATCCATCCATCCATCCATCCATCCATCATCCATCTATCCATCCATCCATCCATCCATCCATCCATCCATCCATCCATCATCCATCCATCCATCATCCATCCATCCATCATTCATCCATCATCCATCATCCATCCATCCATCATTCATCATTCATCCATCCATCATCCATCCATCCATCATTCATCCATCATCCATCCATCCATCATTCATCATTCATCCATCCATCATCCATCCATCCATCATTCATCCATCATCCATCCATCCATCATTCATCATTCATCCATCCATCATCCATCCATCCATCATCCATCCATCCATCCATCCATCCATCATCCATCCATCCATCCATCCATCATCCATCCATCCATCATTCATCCATCATCCATCCATCCATCATTCATCATTCATCCATCCATCATCCATCCATCCATCATTCATCCATCATCCATCCATCATCATCATTCATCATCCATCATCCATCCATCCATCATCCATCCATCCATCCATCCATCCATCCATCCATCATCCATCATCCATCATCCATCATCATCCATCCATCATTCATCATCATCCATCCATCCATCATTCATCATTCATCATCATCCATCCATCCATCCATCCACCATCCATCCATCCATCCATCCATCATCCATCCATCATCCATCCATCCATCCATCCATCATCCATCCATCCATCCATCCATCATTCATCATTCATCCATCCTTCATCCATCCATCCATCATTCATCCATCATCCATCCATCCATCATTCATCATTCATCCATCATCCATCCATCCATCCATCCATCCATCCACCATCCATC
This sequence comes from Cyprinodon diabolis, assembly GCA_030533445.1. NCBI lineage: Eukaryota > Metazoa > Chordata > Actinopteri > Cyprinodontiformes > Cyprinodontidae > Cyprinodon > Cyprinodon diabolis. The sequence continues at coordinate 48,687,883 of CM060068.1, read as the reverse complement.
CATCCATCCATCCATCATTCATCATTCATCCATCCATCCATCATTCATCCATCATCCATCCATCCATCATTCATCATTCATCCATCATCCATCCATCCATCCATCCATCCATCCACCATCCATCCCATCCATCCATCATCCATCCATCATCCATCCATCCATCATCCATCCATCCATCATCCATCCATCATCCATCCATCCATCCATCCATCATCCATCCATCATCCATCCATCCATCATCCATCCATCCATCCATCCATCCATCATTCATCCATCCATCATCCATCCATCCATCATCCATCCATCATCCATCCATCCATCCATCCATCCATCATCCATCCATCCATCCATCATCCGTCCATCATCCATCCATCCATCCATCCATCCATCCATCCATCCATCCATCATCCATCCATCATCCATCATCCATCCATCCACCATCCATCCATCCATCATCCATCCATCCATCCACCATCCATCCATCATCCATCCATCCATCCATCCATCCATCCATCATCCATCCATCCATCATCCATCCATCATCCATCCATCCATCATCCATCCATCCATCCATCCATCATCCATCCATCCATCCATCCATCATCCATCCATCCATCCATCATCCATCCATCAATCCATCCATCCATCCATCCATCATCCATCAATCCATCCATCCATCCATCCATCCATCATCCATCCATCCATCATCCATCCATCCACCATCCATCCATCCATCATCCATCCATCCATCCATCATCCATCCATCCATCATCCATCCATCCATCCATCCATCCATCCATCCATCCATCCATCTTCCATCCATCCATCCATCCATCATCCATCCATCCATCCATCCATCCATCCACCATCCATCCATCCATCCATCCATCATTCATCCATCCATCATCCATCCATCCATCATCCATCCATCATCCATCCATCCATCCATCCATCCATCCATCATCCATCCATCCATCCATCATCCATCCATATATCCATCCATCCATCCACCATCCGTCCATCATCCATCCATCCATCCATCCATCCATCCATCCATCCATCCATCCATCCATCCATCCATCCATCCATCCATCATCCATCAATCCATCCATCCATCCATCATCCATCCATCATCCATCATCCATCCATCCACCATCCATCCATCCATCATCATCCATCCATCCATCCACCATCCATCATCCATCCATCATCCATCCATCCATCCATCCATCCATCCATCATCCATCCATCCATCATCCATCCATCCATCCATCCATCATCCATCCATCCATCCATCATCCATACATCCATCATCCATCCATCCATCCATCCATCCATCCATCCATCATCCATCCATCCATCCATCCATCCATCATCCATCCATCCATCCATCCATCCATCCATCATCCATCCATCCATCCATCATCCATCCATCATCAGTCCATCCATCATCCATCCATCCATCCATCATCCATCATCCATCATCCATCCATCCATCCATCCATCATCCATCCATCATCCATCCATCCATCATCCATCCATCCACCATCCATCCATCCATCATCCATCCATCCATCCATCATCCATCCATCCATCATCCATCCATCCATCCATCCATCCATCCATCATCCATCCATCCATCCATCCATCATCCATCCATCATCCATCCATTCATCCATCCATCCATCCACCATCCATCCATCCATCCATCATCCATCCATCCAT
>CM060068.1:48683952-48685658 GCA_030533445.1 Cyprinodon diabolis | reverse complement strand
TCAAATTTCATCCATCATTCATCATTCAGTCATTCATTCATCATTCATTCATCATTCATCATTCATTCATCTCATCATTCATCCCCCCCCCTTCTTCTTCTCCTCCTCCTCTCCACCACCCTCCTCCATCCACCTCCACCATCACCACCCATCATCATCCATCCACCCACCCACCACCCTCACCACCCACCCATCCACCCTCCTCCTCCACCCTCCACCCACCCACCACCCACCCACCCACCCACCATCCCACCCACCCACCCACCACCCACCCTCACCACCCACCACCCACCATCCACCACCATCCCACCACCCACCCACCCACCACCACCCACCCACCCACCACCCACCCACCCACCACCCACCCACCACCCATCCACCACCCACCAACCCACCACCATCCCACCCACCCATCCCTCCACCACCCACCAACCCTCACCACCCACCCACCCACCACCCATCCCTCCACCCACCCACCATCCCACCACCATCCCACCCATCCACCCACCCACCCACCATCCCTCCCACCCTCCACCCACCCACCACCCACCCACCCTCCCTCCACCTCCCACCCACCATCCATCCCATCCACCCACCATCCCATCCATCCATCCCACCCTCCATCCCACCCTCCATCCCACCACCACCCACCACCACCCATCCAGCCATCCACCATCCACCACCATCCTCACCCTCCATCCCTCCAACCACCCTCCATCCCATCCCTCCATCCCACCCATCCACCAACCATCCCTCCTCATCCCTCCACCTCCATCCCTCCATCCATCCATCCACCATCCCACCTCATCCCATCCACCCATCCCTCCATCCCACCTCATCCATCCATCCATCCATCCCTCCATCCATCCACCATCCATCCACCATCCCACCACCACCCATCCACCATCCCACCATCCCACCACCCACACCATCCAACATCCCATCCACACCACCATCCACCAACCATCCATCCTCCATCATCCATCACCAACCATCCTCACCCATCCCATCATCCATCCATCCATCCCATCCATCATCATCACCATCCATCATCATCCTCATCCATCCATCCCATCATCATCATCATCCATCCATCCACCATCCATTCATCCATCATCCAACCAATCCCATCCATTCATCATCATCCATCCATCATCCATCCATCCATCATCATCCCACATCCATCATCATCATCTCATCCACCATCCATCCTCCATCCATCCATCATCCTCCATCCATCCATCCATCCATCCATCCATCCACCATCCATCCATCCATCCATCCATCACCATCATTCATCCATCATCCATCCATCCATCATTCATCATTCATCCATCCATCATCCATCCATCCATCATCCATCCATCCATCATCCTCCATCCATCATCATCATCCATCCATCCATCATCCATCCATCCATCCATCCATCACTCATCCATCATCATCCATCCATCCATCCATCCATCATCCATCCATCCATCACCATCCATCCATCATCATCCATCATCCATCCATCCATCCATCCATCCACCATCCATCATCCATCCATCATCCATCCCATCCATCATCCATCATCATCCATCCATCCATCATCCATCCATCCATCCATCCATCCATCCATCATCCATCCATCCATCATCCCATCATCCATCCATCCTCCATCCTCCATCCATCCATCCATCCATCCACATCCATCATCCATCCAT
>CM060068.1:48661452-48676452 GCA_030533445.1 Cyprinodon diabolis | reverse complement strand
ATCCATCCATCCATCATTCATCATTCATCCATCCATCATCCATCCATCCATCATTCATCCATCATCCATCCATCCATCATTCATCATTCATCCATCATCCATCCATCCATCCATCCATCCACCCATCCATCCATCCATCCATCCATCATCCATCCATCCATCATTCATCCATCCATCATTCATCATTCATCCATCATCCATCCATCCATCCATCCACCATCCATCCATCCATCCATCCATCATCCATCAATCATCCATCCATCCATCCATCCATCCATCCATCCATCATCCATCCATCCATCCATCATCCATCCATCCATCCATCATCCATCCATCATCCATCCATCCATCCATCCATCCATCCATCCATCATCCATCCATCCATCATCCATCCATCCATCATCCATCCATCATCCATCCATCCATCATCCATCCATCCATCCATCCATCATCCATCCATCCATCATCCATCCATCCATCCATCCATCATCCATCATCCATCCATCCATCATTCATCCATCATCCATCCATCCATCATTCATCATTCATCCATCCATCATCCATCCATCCATCATTCATCCATCATCCATCCATCCATCATTCATCATTCATCCATCCATCATCCATCCATCCATCATTCATCCATCATCCATCCATCCATCATTCATCATTCATCCATCCATCATCCATCCATCCATCATCCATCCATCCATCCATCCATCCATCCATCCATCCATCCATCATCCATCCATCCATCCATCCATCCATCATCCATCCATCCATCATTCATCCATCATCCATCCATCCATCATTCATCATTCATCCATCCATCATCCATCCATCCATCATTCATCCATCATCCATCCATCCATCATTCATCATTCATCCATCCATCATCCATCCATCATCCATCCATCCATCCATCCATCCATCCATCCATACATCATCCATCCATCCATCCATCATCCATCCATCCATCATTCATCCATCATCCATCCATCCATCATTCATCATTCATCCATCATCCATCCATCCATCCATCCATCCATACATCATCCATCCATCCATCCATCATCCATCCATCCATCATTCATCCATCATCCATCCATCCATCATCCATCCATCCATCCATCCATCCATCCATCCATCCATCCATCCATCATTCATCATTCATCCATCCATCCATCATTCATCCATCATCCATCCATCCATCATTCATCATTCATCCATCATCCATCCATCCATCCACCATCCATCCATCCATCCATCCATCCATCCATCCATCATTCATCATTCATCATTCATCCATCCATCATCCATCCATCCATCATTCATCCATCATCCATCCATCCATCATTCATCATTCATCCATCATCCATCCATCCATCCATCCATCATCCATCCATCATCCATCCATCCATCCATCCATCCATCCATCATCCATCCATCCATCCATCCATCCATCATCCATCCATCCATCCATCCATCCTTTCACCATCCATCCATCATCCATCCATCATCCATCCATCCATCCACCATCCATCATCCATCCATCCATCCATCCATCCACCATCCATCCATCATCCATCCATCCATCCATCATCCATCCATCCATCCATCCATCCATCCACCATCCATCCATCCATCCATCCATCCATCATCCATCCATCATCCATCATCCATCCAATCATCATCCAATCCATCATCCATCCATCCATCCATCATCCATCCATCCATCATCCATCCATCCATCATCCATTCATCCATCCATCCACTAATCCATCATCCATCCATCCATCATCCATCCATCCATCATTCATCCATCATCCATCCATCCATCATTCATCATTCATCCATCCATCATCCATCCATCCATCATTCATCCATCATCCATCCATCCATCATTCATCATTCATCCATCCATCATCCATCCATCCATCATTCATCCATCATCCATCTATCCATCATTCATCATTCATCCATCCATCATCCATCCATCCATCATCCATCCATCCATCCATCCATCCATCCATCATCCATCCATCCATCCATCCATCCATCCACCATCCATCCATCCATCCATCCATCCATCATCCATCCATCCATCATTCATCATTCATCCATCATCCATCCATCCATCCATCCATCCATCCATCCATCCACCATCCATCCATCCATCCATCATCCATCCATCATCCATCCATCCATCTATCCATCCATCCATCATCCATCCATCCATCCATCCATCCATCATTCATCATTCATCCATCCATCATCCATCCATCCATCCATCCATCATCCATCCATCCATCCATCCATCCATCATCCATCCATCATCCATCCATCCATCATCCATCCATCCATCCATCCATCATCCATCCATCCATCCATCATCCATCCATCCATCATCCATCCATCCATCCATCCATCCATCCATCATCCATCCATCCATCATCCATCCATCCATCATTCATCCATCATCCATCCATCCATCATTCATCATTCATCCATCCATCATCCATCCATCCATCATTCATCCATCATCCATCCATCCATCATTCATCATTCATCCATCCACCATCCATCCATCATTCATCATTCATCCATCCATCATCCATCCATCCATCATTCATCCATCATCCATCCATCCGTCATTCATCATTCATCCATCCATCATCCATCCATCCATCCATCATCCATCCATCCATCATTCATCCATCATCCATCCATCCATCATTCATCATTCATCCATCCATCATCCATCCATCCATCATTCATCCATCATCCATCCATCCATCATTCATCATTCATCCATCCATCATCCATCCATCATCCATCCATCCATCCATCCATCCATCATCCATCCATCCATCCATCCATCCATCATCCATCCATCATTCATCCATCCATCATTCATCATTCATCCATCATCCATCCATCCATCCATCCACCATCCATCCATCCATCCATCATCCATCCATCCATCATCCATCCATCCATCCATCCATCCATCCATCATCCATCCATCCATCCATCCATCCATCATTCATCCATCCATCATCCATCCATCCATCATTCATCCATCATCCATCCATCCATCATTCATCATTCATCCATCATCCATCCATCCATCCATCCATCCACCATCCATCCATCCATCCATCCATCATTCATCATTCATCCATCCATCATCCATCCATCCATAATTCATCCATCATCCATCCATCCATCATTCATCATTCATCCATCATCCATCCATCCATCCATCCATCCATCCACCATCCATCCATCCATCCATCCATCATCCATCCATCATCCATCCATCCATCCATCCATCCATCATCCATCCATCCATCATCCATCCATCCATCATCCATCCATCATCCATCCATCCATCCATCATCCATCCATCATCCATCCATCCATCATCCATCCATCCATCCATCCATCATTCATCCATCCATCATCCATCCATCCATCATCCATCCATCATCCATCCATCCATCCATCCATCCATCATCCATCCATCCATCCATCATCCATCCATCCATCCATCCATCCATCCATCCGTCCATCATCAATCCATCCATCCATCATCCATCCATCCATCCATCCATCTATCCGTCCATCATCCATCCATCCATCCATCCATCCATCCATCATCCATCAATCCATCCATCCATCCATCATCCATCCATCATCCATCATCCATCCATCCACCATCCATCCATCCATCATCCATCCATCCATCCACCATCCATCCATCATCCATCCATCATCCATCCATCCATCCTCCATCCATCCATCCATCATCCATCCATCCATCCATCCATCCATCATCCATCCATCCATCATCCATCCATCCATCCATCCATCCATCCATCATCCATCAATCCATCCATCCATCATCCATCCATCCATCATCCATCCATCCATCATCCATCCATCCATCAATCCATCCATCCATCCATCCATCCATCATCCATCCATCCATCCATCCATCCATCCACCATCCATCCATCCATCATCCATCCATCATCCATCCATCATCCATCCATCCACCATCCATCCATCCATCCATCATCCATCCATCCATCCATCATCCATCCATCCATCCATCCATCATCCATCCATCATCCATCCATCCATCCATCCATCATCCATCCATCCATCCATCCATCCATCCATCATCCATCCATCCATCCATCCATCCATCCACCATCCATCCATCATCCATCCATCATCCATCCATCCATCATCCATCATCCATCCATCCATCATCCATCATCCATCCATCCATCATCCATCCACCCATCTCTCATCACTCCAGGTCTCCACCATCATCCCCAGCGTCTGACTCTCTCAGAAGGAACCATTGACTGTTAGCATTCCTCCATCATTCAGCCAGTTAAAATAAATACAGCCCATGATGTATCATCGGCCTGTTGAACATGTGCTGTGGGGTTTACATAGCAGGCGGCCTGGTCTTCTCACACACCGCCGGCGCCTATCAGCACCTCGGGCCCTGCCAGGCGTATGACCAACAATGTGACACCTTCTCTGCTCTAGGATCACTGGCGGTCTGCTCACCGTTGGAAACACAGTGTTTTTGGACTGAGAATGTCTGAGCTGAGAAGAGTCAGACAGATTCCACCAAACGAATGAAAGATCAATGCACGTGTCAAGATTTCCCAAACGGTGCTCTTCTCTCTATGAACCCTACCTAGCAGCTAGCATGCTGCATGTGCCCTTTGACCTTTAGATTCCCTGAAGATGCTGTGCAGAGACTTACCAGCTTCCTTACATTCCCGTCATCAAATAAAGAGCCAAACTTCAGATTATCTATAAGGTAAGAATAAACTGTTTTCCCTTTGATTTGGATTTCTGCACATTTTTAGGGATTATTATTTCCTCATTCTGACTAGTAACCCTTCTGTCTGGATTCATGTTTTTAAATGTTGAATAATCTAAGTCATTAAATCTTCAGCCAGACTCCTGCTGACTTTCTGGTCTTTTTTCAATGAGTTAACATTACAGCAGCAGCTTTTGTTAGGATAATTGTTTCTATCAAGTCTTCTCTGTTTCTTCCATAATTCAGACGTTTTAAACGAATCTCTTCATGTAGGGGAAGAAATCACCAGATTTATCATAACAGAATGTTACATCAATTCGTTTGGATGAAGATACGACGTTTGCTGATGATTTCCTTCAGATTTAATTCAGAGGTCTGTGACTGATATCCTCGTCTGAGCCTTAGAGGTTTAAATGTTATACAGCATTTATCTAGTTATAAAAAATAGCAATGATGGATCAGCTGTTCACTTTTGTCTCATACCTTCAGAATTTCAAAATAAAGGCGTATGTTTTTAATTCAGTGTAGCTGGACTGCCGGTCATTTAACGGATGAATTGATGTGGATCAACCTATTATTACATCCCCTTTACATAAAAAAATATACAAAAAATAATAATGATCTGCAAATGAAAAATAAACTCAGAGTTTGTCCCGATATTGTTTACTTTGTTCTATTTGAGCCTGAAATTAGTTTTTGCACCAGACTCAATCAGCAGACATGAAAGTTGTCGCCATCTGCTGGCGGCTAATTGGCTTCCCTAGCGCATTGAGCAATGGTGACAGAGCGTATAAACATGATGGACAGCATCGCCATCAGCCGTGTTCTCAGGAAGAAATCTGAACGCTTCAGCAGTTTTAGCTCCGCTTCAGAGAAAAAACAACATTTATTTTGTATTCAGTGTTCTTCTCTCTTTCTTATCCCCCTTTCCATCTGATTCTTGTGCTTTGCTCACCTTCTGGGGTGTTTTCTCTGATGACACCAACAGTAAACATGTAGAGGCCCGAACATGAAAGGCACGTCTGATGGTTCAAGGATAAGGTGAGAGAAGCAGTCTGAAAGTTTGTGCTCCAGTCGTTCAGCGCTTAATTGAACTGACTGACCTTTCAGGCTTTCTGCTGCCAGCAGAAAACTTCTCACATTCTGAAAACCTGCTTCCATAGAGCAGCAGGTACTGCAGATATTTCAGGCAATAATAGTGGATATTAACATCTTGCTATAAGTTGGTGTTACATGTTTTAGTTGGTGAAAGTTTGCTATCTAAGTGTTAGCTGGTTGTGTTGTCCTAACCACATCCCCTAACCCAGAAAAATCTGCCATATTCATGCTAACATTAGCAGCCATCGTTCTGAACATTCCTCAAAGTCAGGATTTCCTTGGCTCTCTGCCGCCTTTATGCACAAACCATACTGATCATAATCTGGCATAAATGAAGTGTTGAGAGCATATCTGACTAAAGGAGGATCTGCAGCTCTGAAGAACATCTGTGAGAGAATATATGCAAAGGAGGTCTGGGCTCGATTATCCAGACTGTTCACTATTTCTCATGTGTGAAGATTCATATTCACCAGGGACCAGTGCTAGGTTAGATACTGGGTCTGTCAATACAGCAATGCAGCAGTCAACCAACCAATCAATCAATCTGTCAATCAATCAGTCAATCAATCAATCAATCAACCAACCAATCAATCAATCAACCAACCAATCAATCAATCAACCAACCAATCAATAAGTCAATCAATCAATCAACCAACCAATCAATCAGTCAATCAATCAATCATGGATATATAAAGTGCTCTGAAAGGGTTTGTCTGCTGTCAGTGTTTTCCCATCATGCCTGAATATTTATTTTTCACTTGAGAAAATCCACCTGACCAGTAGGTGGCGCATTCGCCCACACGCTCTAATGCTAATCAAGGGTTAGCATTAGCAAATGTCCAGAAAAGAAGCAGAAATCTTGGTCTGTCCTCTCGTCAGCTCAGATGTTCTCCCTCGTTTGTTCTTTCTTTGTTGCTTTTTATTTCGATGTTAGTGACGGTGAGATGAAGCCTCGTGAGGCCAAATTGCTTCAACAGTTCATGAAGCTCCATGTGAACATGTCACCGCCTACTGGTGGAGTGCAGAACTACAGTTTTTAAAAATGTTTTTACAATTGTTTTTCTTTTTTTTCCCCCTTTTAAGTTCCTTTGAAATTGTTAATTGTTAGTTTATATATTTAAATCTTTCGTAAGCTTTTTTAAGTGTAATATTTCTTAGAACAATCATTTAAGGCGCACAGTTTTTCTGCCATCTAAGTGAAATAAACTCAAGCAGACACTGAAAGTCCTTGTGCAAATTGGGCAATGATGAGCAAATGAAAATATAGTTTTTGATTGAAGCAAACTTTTTTTTTGATTGAATGATAAAGAAACAAATCTACCTTTATAGACACACGCCTCGAAGCCTCGGCTCATCTATTAACATCACTATGAAATGTGTTTTTCAAAAAAATATTCTCCTCCAGACCTTCTCTGGAAGTATTATTATCAATCTGAAAGACGTGCAAAGTCTTCAGTGAATCACAATAAGAACAGAGAAGAGGGTCCTGGAACTGAATTAAAGATGCCCAAGAGACATCAAGCATGGCGGTGGCAGCATGGTGGTCTGGTGTATTTCAGCAACCATCGGACTAATAAATGATGGAGAGCAACGTCCTGCAGATGCGTGGCGGCAGCTGCTGCAGCCAATTCAAACGCTGGATAATGCAGAGAGAGGTGAGCTGCAGAGGGGAACTCAGCGAAGGTTTAAAGTCGCTGTAATAAAGCAGCGACCATCGTTTCCTCCAAATGGACGAAGTGGGAGTAGATTCAGTACCGCAGCACTGCCCCTCTCACACCAGCCGTGCTTAACCTTCTCATCGCTTCTGAGACGCATTTGGCTGTTTGGCAATATGTTCAGTCACGAGAAGCACAAACAGCCATGGTGAGGAAATCCATCACCCTTAATGAGGTTTGCTGGTTCCCTCAGAGGTAGAAAGCCACTAGAGCAGCAGCAGCAGCAGAACGCCTGCCTGACCAATAAACCCGCTAATGGATCATCAGCCTTTTACATTTTACCCTCATTATTTAGCTGAGTGTTTACTTATGCCTTTGGTTCAGTCTCAAAATGTCCATTAAGAAAACTATTACAGAAAGCATCAGTAGAGAAAATATCATTTTCTGTTGAAATAACAGATGAACTTGTCTTGTTATTTTATTCTTTGGGATAAAAACCATAAACATGATCAGAATATGTTTATTTTAAGGTAAACTCTCCTTCCACAGCAGCCGTAGGTCTGAGCCTCTGTAAAACCGTTTGGATCTTTTAGAGCAGCTGAAACAAAGGAAGTCAAATCTTTCCTGTAACCAAAGACATTGTGGTTCCTCTAATTAAATCCAAACCATGTGAGCCGAACAGGAAGCGATGGCGGTGGGCTACGCCACGGCGCGCCGTAGATCCCGTTACTGGTGACAGTAATACTGGGCAACAGCAGCCGACCCAACAGTTCAGCTCTCTTCATGAGCTCCTGTCTGCACAAACTTTATGACCTTTTTCCACCGCTTCGCTCGCTACGTGTTTCCCTGCCTGCCAGTCGAAGCGGGCGGCGGTGAACACTCGTGACCTGGCTACCCGCGGACACAGAGGGCGGCTTCAGCGGGTCAGACGTCCAATCAGATCAGCCCTGTAATGAATCTGGGTATTTCTGGGGCCGCGGATGTTTTGGGGCCCCATTAACTGCTGCGGCCTCAGCGATGCGATCCTCCTGTTTTGCATGTCTTGGCAGAAGGCATGTGTGAGAGTTTGATCCTGTGAAGCCAGTAAAAGGGTTTTATTAAGTGAAAACATGTTAAATCAGTTGAGATCAAACGGAACATGTAGCTGCGGTTTTGGTCACACCAGGAAAACATCCTCGGCATTTCCTCATAAATCACAGCTCCCCTCCAGAACATGTGTTTTCATGAAGCGGACAGCAGGTCCCGGCCTTACCATGAAGGAAAGCAAACACAGATAATGACAGCGGCAGTCTGGCTAGGAAATACCCCGACAGGCCAAATAAACCTTCTTTTACCGTTCCAGCTGCGTCCTCTCTGATTATCACTCAGCTGAGCCGGACCGATGTTCCCACCGCGCTGAGATGGGTCCGTATTGATGTCACGCCGCCGGTGCAGAGCGCAGTGCGCCCAAGGTGTCGACACATCATAATTACTGTCTGTTTTTGGCTGCTCAGGCCTGCGCTGTGAAAGCTGCTGATATCAGTGTGCAGCTCTGAATGGCAGCTGGTTAACATGATGGGAGCTTTTAGGATAATCGATGGAGAGCGGCTCTGAGCGAGCGCCGCCCGCTCCGTGTGTGTCTGCGCAGGCTGGAGCCAGCATGAAGGCGGCCATGATGGCCTCCGCTCCCTGAGTTCACCCTCACCTGTCCTGCTCAGATTTATGGAGCTCTGACGCGTTACTAAAAGCAGCTGGGTCCTTTTGACCCCCCCGCTCTGCAGACAGCAGTGAAGCTCAAACAGCTTCAGTCCACAACTTACTTAGATCTATCACCTAGAATCTTCCTCTCTAACAGCACTTTCATTCCTGGAAACCAAACCTCATTGTGTCTCCCTTTCTTGGTTTTCCATCACCTCCTCATTTATGCTGAACTCTAACGTTGGAGAACGCTGTTCTAAACTTCCCTGATTATGTTTGGAAAGAGCTCTGGACTCAAACCCCCGGTGTCACCTTAGGTCCTCGCTGTTTTCATTCCAGAGCGCAGCTACGCTGGCAGCACAGCGCAGCTAATACAACAAGTCATTCATTCTGAATTACCCATGAAATCTCACCTCCTTTACTGTAAACTACTGGGCTTAATGACTCGGGAATAAAAGCAGTGCGAGGGCAGCTCCATGCAGCAACCCACCACCAACACATTTCCAGATGTTTTCCAGATGTTTTGTTGTGAATCTGTACAACATGCATGAACTGAGCAGATTCTGTGAGGCAGAGCCAGCCTGCAGTATCCTCATGAAGACGCATTGTCAGACAGTAATACTGTACGAGGTTCCTGGTTTGGTGGGGGAAGCTGGAAGGAACGTCGTTCCTGAAGGTTTGCGTGATGTTCATGGATCTGACATGAAGGTGGAAAGTTAATCTGTCTCAATGGGAAAGACAGGATTCTATTAACCAGAGGAACATTTCACAGACAGCTTTATCTCATTAAGCACTATTGCTGAGTTTGAATCCAGTGGCTGCGTCCCCTGAAGGCCAGATCCGTCGGCCGATTACGTCATAGCGCGCTGACTCTTCCGATTGGGAGACTCCTCGTTACGCGGCCGATAAAGGCGTCCTTATTTCCGCCTGTTTTGAAGGACGGGTTCGCTGCATCCTCCGTAGCCTTGGGCATCCCAGGATTCCTTGGGAGTCCAAACAAGCCGGCTGCTCCGTGCTCAGAGGAAAAAGGGAAATGGCGCCAAACAGTGGTGAATATTGGAAGTGCGGTTTAATATAATCCAAGTGTTACTGCCATCAGAGTCAACTCATTTAAATATTTTAATATTTTGTTAAAACAAGAGTTAGTATCTACTGGTATTAAACTTAAACGTTCAATCATAAATAAATAAATAAATAACCTTCAGTAAATTTATGTCGTTTATGTACATCGGTTAAAAAGCTCATTAAAATGTAAAGAGGAACCTATGTTTTTGTTCCGCATGTCACCTTGTTGCCTGTTGGAAAGATTGATTGACACTTTTTTTTTGCACCTGTTTTTCATAAGTTTCACCAGGAAGCTTTAAGACTGTTTTTGTGAGAAAAGCTATATAAATGAAAATAGTTGTTTTAATGGTTATAGAGTCAGATATGTGGCGGTAATGTTTGGTTTATCTAAAGGTTTTAATCTGTTACTGTGTAAATGGGTTTGGCTGGAATTTAAGGACAGATTCTAACATCTCTGCAGGGTGGGGGGGGGACGACTATAAATCTGATATCTGAGACGACGGTACTGCTGCTGAAGTGCCTCAGAAATTTTAGAGGTTTGGCGCATTCTTTCCATGCTCTGTGTGTCAACTGTCACGGTTGCTAGGCGACAGAGCATAAAACGGGAGAAGGCTGGACCTGATTGAATCCAACGCCAAAACTCTTCCAGGCTCCTTATTTTCAGGGACCTGGAAGGAACCAGTCCAGGTAGACCAGGTCCTTGGAGGACGGAGCCGCTGGCATCGGACGCACACTCCGTTATTAATCTGTTGATGACTTTATTTTGAAGTAAGACAGGAAGTAGCTACTGCTCTTCCCAGTCTCCATCACTGAGGAAATCACCGCCATTTTTTAAGCGATATAATTTGCTGCAGTCGGTGTTTCTGGTTGAAGAAAATAAATAGAGACAAGAAGCAGGAGGTGGAAATTTAGAAAATAGCCCGAGCGGGTTGAAAGCTCAATAAATCTGAGAAAAACAATCAGAAGGATTAAGGTAGGCTGTGAAGGGCTGATCCACCGCGTCTCCACCGCGTCGCTGATCCTTTGCTGGTTTCTCTGAAGCTGGCAGCTCCTGTGGCTGAAACACTGGAAATCTATTCAGGTTTTTCACAAACCTTAAATATGAATTATTGAAACCATCTCTGGGGGACAGTAAGTCTCAGACCAAAGGTCAGATGAATGAGCTCATGTCCTGTTAGGGCCCAGGGACACGCAGCTTTCATATGCTTCCTATCAACAGCCTGCTGAAAAGGGGAAAATATTTATTTATTCCCTTATTTGGGGCAGCAGACCGGATCATCTCTAGAGCCACCATCAGCGTGGAACAGCTGCTGCAAAGGAAACCAAGCAGGTTTTCATCTTCCAAACTCAGACTATGATAGCGCTAAATGATATAAACCCAGTAAAACCAGTTCCTAGAGTCCGTATAAATGCCGCTGCTCTGAGAAGGTCTCAGGGGTTTTCACAGAAATAACAGCATCAGGAAGACAGAAGAGAACGCAGAGGTAGAGTTATACCGCTGTTGAAGTAAAGTCCTAAAATATTTTGTTTCCACTCATTTGTAGCAGCAATCTAGATGTCTATAGAAGAAAAACTGATAGCGTGTCTGTGGGAGCGGTGAAAGGAAAAACATGGTGACGGTAGCATTAGATAATCTGCTGCCATAGAAATAAAGTCATTTTAAAGAGTATAAGAAGACTGGATGCTTTAGGTAAAAGCTCTCTGGATAGCAAGTCTCTATGTGATCTAATGGGTTTTATTCAGCTTTAATATTCAAAGGGTCTGAATAAAAATGAAAATGCAGTATTACAGTTTTGCACTAGA
Organism: Cyprinodon diabolis; assembly: GCA_030533445.1. Lineage (NCBI taxonomy): Eukaryota > Metazoa > Chordata > Actinopteri > Cyprinodontiformes > Cyprinodontidae > Cyprinodon > Cyprinodon diabolis. The sequence continues at coordinate 48,664,302 of CM060068.1, read as the reverse complement.
ATGTACCGATAATTTAGCCTGGACTAAAACTCCTAAAACTGTCCTAAAACAGTGAGTTGTCATTCCTGCTGTTGACATCAGCTGCTGTTAAATTTACTCCATCTGTCCATAGATTCTCTGTCCTGGACAAATCCACTCCTTCAAAAACAATCGCTTCCATAATTTTGCACAACAGCCCTGAAATTTTACAGAGATCTCCTCTTTTATCGACCAACGTGGAGTTTACTCAGAACCTAATTAGAGAATCTGTGGCCCAGAGGCAGACCGAATTATTAAACAACATCCATTTTATGGAATCCTAGACCAATAACTGGGTCTGCATTAACTGCTCATTAAAAGTAATATCATCTTTCATGGATCAAATCTAGTTAAACCGATTCCATCTTTGTTATGTAGCTTTGACTTCGGGGGCCTCGCTGAGGGCAGATGATTAATGAAAGGCTCAGATCACAGAAAAGAACAAGCCAGTCTGTTGGAGAACTGCACAGCATAACAAGGCCCGCCCTGCATAACGCCCCCCGCTGGGAAAGCTTTGGGATTAGGAGAGTTATGACATGTTGATTCCCAGCTTCATTTCTAAAGACACTGAGATGTTGTTCTTCAAAGCTGTGGTGGGAAAGATGAGTCGCACCCTCACCCACGGTACACTGGCAGAGGAACGTGTCTCATTTATAGACTAAATATGATTCCAGATTAATTCTAAGACCTCAAAGATAGCATCAAGAAGGTGGCACACACGTACCGCTTTCCCGCTGTGAGGAAAAACCATTTAAACCGGGAATGATGGGCTTTTAGTGGCATTGGGAACAGCTCACTGACGCGTCTCTACCCGGGTCAAACGACTCGGCAAGCAACCAGCATTAAAATCAATTGGCTTTGCTTGTCATGCTGTTGACCCACTAAATTACATGATATGACTGAACTTAACATACGTAAGCAAACCCGCCAGCCGCTTCTGATTTAACAAGCAGAAACACCTCTGTTTCCATTGGATAAACATGGGGCTGCTCTGGGGAGAGGGATTCAGACAGATAATAGAGAGGACAATAAAGCACACTGACTATGCCCTGGCTTCCTGACATGCTGCTCTCCATTGTTTACTTTCCTGATTTCTATCACACGGATGACAACATCAACGCTAACCCAGCGTGATGATGACAGAAGACACCAGGACCCAGAACAGAGGACCCAATATTCAAAGCAAGACAGACAGTAAGATTACTCAAAAAGCAGGATAGAAACACGGTTAGTGACCACTTCTATCTGGCCGAGGATGATTACGAAGGTGAGTCACTAACCTTGACTTAAAGTTCAGTCCGTGCCCAGAGGAAGAGCTGGATTCCAGCCAGACTGCTGCCAACAAGACACAAATAACTCTGCTGAGAGATTTCCAGACGCTGTAGCCTTGAAGACAGCAGAACTGGAAGGAGATCAGATCCGGACAGGCGAAGGAAGGTAAGACGATCCAGAAGACGAAGCCAGAGTTGGTGTCAAAGAGTTTCACAGGATTCAAAGCCAGAAGATTAGAGATCCAAACAGGTACAGATAACAGGGAAATCCAGGTCAGTGTCAGGAAGCAAATCCAGAGACGTCAACAGGCAGAATCCAGCAGGAGTCCAAAGACAAGTAGGGCAAACAGAATGGGAACAGGCAGGCTCCGAGGTCCAAAGGCAGAATTCAGAATTCAGTTTTTCGAGTACCTTGTGTGTAGATGAGTTGGTTTACTTGCTTAATTCCACATCCACAGTTATATTGGATGCTATAGCTCCATTCAAAACAAGGAACCCGAAGAAGACTCAGAGCTGTGGCTAAACGAGTCTACCCGTGCACTCAGACATGAGTCTAGGAGAGCCGAAAAGAAGTGGAAAAAGGTAAACCTCCATGTGTCAACGGAAATTCTAAGACACTCTTTGGACTCTTATCAGAAAGCTGTTAAGTCTGCAAAAGAAAAATGACTTTCTAACTTTGTTTCTAGTAATAGCTAAAAGCTCCTGGTAAGTTCCAAAGTATTAAATCGATTTGTAAACCCAAATGATACCCCCGGGTTTGTACCTTCAAATGCATTTTCTTTTCTGAATTTCTTTGTGTACTGTTGTTGCTGTTAATAGCCCAGCTTGCTGTCAAGCTGTATCCCAGGAGCCTATAAGCTTTTCAGCCTGTCTTAAAAAAAACTTAATCTTGATCCTGAATCTTAATCAAATTACAGGCCAATCTCTAAAATGCTCTTTTTATCCAAATGTTTGGAGAAACTGGTTAATATACAGCTCAACAGTCACCCTAATGAAGAATTAAATGGGTATCAAAGGCGTGGTTCTAGACTGGTTTCGTTCATATCTTAGTGAAAGAACAATCTCAGTTTGGGTCTCAGAGCTCAGTCCCACTTTCCAGTGGGGTACCACAGGGCTCAGTCATGGGACCCCTCCTCTTTTCTTTCTATATGTTGCCACTTGGCTTGATTTAAAAAAACTCAAGCTTTCTTTTCATTGCAGATTATATTTAAGTCTATCAGCCATTAAAATCAGCCTCATTCCAAATCTTCTTAAATCTAAATGGAAAGACAACCGAAGTTGTACTATTTGGAGATATTGCCATGCTTGGTCCTCTATCTCCTTATGTTCGTCCATTTGTGAGGAATCTTGGCGTCATGTTGGACATCTTTAAACTAGACAAGCACTGAAAGTGCTTATTGGTCAGCACTGAATGACTGAAAGACATCTGCCTCCATTTATCTGTTTACTACAGTCTGTTGGATTCATGTTCATGTGGATTTAAAGACATTTCAATTCAGCAGGGAATATTAAAAAAAAATGAATCAACCAAAAGTTTCGCAACCCCCATGCAGTACCTCCG